>VZTU01013418.1:0-141138 GCA_013400835.1 Zapornia atra
AAGGGAATCCCCTACTACAACTAAAAAAGGAACTCCTCCAAGAAATCCTATAAGCCTATTGTTACTTACCAGGCTAACTGATGATCTTTTAAAAAAAATTCTGAATTATTCCAGAAGAATGAAGGAATTACGTGTGTGCTTTTTAGTCACCGGAATGAGGCATGTGGGAATCAGGGAGTTGTGGAGAGGGAAAAAAGTATCAGAAACAATGAGTTTTTCCAGCATCACAAGGAACAGAGAACACTGCACACACACAGTGGCTGTTGGCCTAGTTTAACATGGATGCCCAGATACTTCCCTCCAAATATATCATGGTTACCTCTACTTATGAGAAGAATTAATTTAGATAGAGAATATTATTACTCTAACATCTTACAATGTGTCTTTGAAATGCCACTGCTGATTTATACAACAGCGTGAAAAATACATCTGGAAAGTATAGAGAACCAAGCACTGGGACAGAATACATAAGCTGGAATTTAGAAAGGCCCAGTCAGCTTCTTTCACCCTTTAGTCTTACAGGCCTGGATTTGGTCCCTTGAATGTCTTGGAGAGGGCACTGGAAATGCACTTTCTGTTCTGTACACCTGAGCACAGATCTCATGGCCATACCTCTCTTCCAGCTCACAAGTGAACAGTGCACTGGAAGGGCACATGGGCTTCCCAGACAGCTGGAGAGGCTCAGCTCTTTGCACTCTACATTCTTGCAGCGTAGGGTGATGCTTTCCTTTCTGGGGAAGTGTTGGAGTTGAATTTTTCATTTTTTTAATACAAAGAGGAAGAAACCAGAACAACCAACAAGGTGGTGTGCGAGGCTGAAGTTTCAGACTTGGAATTCACTTGGCTCTCCCTTGCTGCTACCATCTGCTCTTCCAGCCTTCCCATCTGCGTCTCCTGCCACTGCTAAATACTGTCTTGACTTTCTGTATGCTTCCTCCACCTCTCTACTATGTAAAATTTGCCAAGACTCTTTCCAATGTATCTTGGCTTTTGAAGCTGCTGAACCGGACTTCTCCAAAGTGCCACCACCCTTCCAAACTCCTTCCATCAGAGCTCCAGTTGTCCTACCACAACCATTCATCTCTTCCTCCATCTAGAACTTCCCATATTCTATAAACTCTCCACATGCCTGTCATCATTATTCTTAGGTAATTTTCTAATGTCCTTTGGGGCTCTCTCTTTCCCACAGACTTCCAGGTCCTTTTGGCTGTTTCTAGCTCTCCCATTAACTTTCAGCCTTGATGTTCTCATTTCTTGGCTACAGCTCTCAGCTCCTTGGCACTTCCTAGCTAGAACAGGGTTGCCTATGCAGTGAGACACATACAACACCGTAAGGCTTTGCTTTAATTTTTCAGTTCAGGTAAAGCCAGAACTTTTCTTTCCACAGATTTTTTTTTCCCTGCCATTTTCAAACCAAGTTGGAATATTTGTTTGTTTTTAAACAAACAGGAACGCTACAAATACCTTATTTATGCCATCACTTAGAAAATATGCTTGATAGTATTACAGTACTCCTACTATTTTCTGTTGCTTGCAAAACCATAGATGCTGCAGCATCACAAGTGCAAACGGGGCTCTATAGTATCACAAGGATAGATACTAAATTCCAATTTATGCAATATTTTTACTCTCCTGATATAAATATATTGTTCCCAATCCCTTTGTTGGACACAATATACACTTACACAGAAAGCTGTCTCTGTCAACCATTTATCTTTAATTCTCTTATTTTTCTCCCCCAAATGCCTTATTTTCCTAAGAGCAAGCTACTGATTTACATTTCTATGAACAGCTTATTTCAAAGTCTCCTTAAGCACTGCTTGTGTTACTGGGATGTAACCAGCTTTGCTTTTACCATAAATTTATTAAAAGCATATCCTGGTTATGGGGATCTATGAAGGATGGACACTTAGAGAATACAGTAGGTGAGAAATAGCAAAGGTTGGCTTATTTTACTGTAATCTGTGGTGGCCACTATGCATTCGGAGACAGAATTAACCTGAAGACAACAGGGCAGGTCCGGTGAAAGTGCTCCAGGATGTAGGTACAGTTGGGCAAGGCAGCCCACGGTACCTTCCATCTTTACATTAATGACTGAACCACGGTTGCCATGGTTCAGAGACAATGAGAAGCCATGATACTTCTTGTAACTTTAAATTTGGTATTTAGACTGTCCTGGAAACCCAGAGTGGAGGAATGTGAAACCGTAAACAGTGATTGCAATTAAAGGAGTCAAAGAGATGCAAACATACTCACTAGCAGGGACATGATTTCATTATGAGCTCAAACATCTTTGTAATTGATTTAGGGATTAATATTCATTTCCAAAATTACAAAGTGCAGATTATTTAAAGGCTACATCCTTTCGCTCCTAAATTTCTTCCAACCACCATTAACTTCTGATCTCTAGGCTTAAAACTGATCTACTGAAGCTATTTGTCTCCATGCTCCCAGTAGCTGAAATGTATCCTTGTGAGGTGGAGCAGCAAGCGGCTTGGGCACCTCCCGCGCTGCCTTAAGGGCATGTCTCCACTGCAGTAAACACGGTACTGCTGTCAATGCAGACTCAATCCTGCCTTCAATATAGCAAAAATGAGCCCCAGCAATAAAAAAGCTTGAAACAAGAGGGCTGCGTGCACTCCCCAGGCCCCTTGCATTTTACAGTGGGTACTACAGCGGCAGCAGCACTCGGGGTGACTAAGGCAACTAGTTTGTTTGTAACTTGGACACACATCAATGAGCTGCTGCATAATGGTTCCTGGAAGCATTGTTCTGATGGATGGACTCGCCTTCTATCCTGAGATGAATTCCACCCAAGGAATATACTTTATTTCAGAACAATACCGATAGCACTGTCATGTATGGCTTGAACACATTCAGGACATCACTTTTCCGTAGTACTGTGATAACTGAAGTAAAGTGATGGAGCTTTACAGGAACAGCGTTAACTAGTGCTTGGGTTGCATACATTTAGTGAAAAAATACCTAAGAAATACTAACATGAAGAAAGATAGCTTACTTCTTATTGATGAAATTTAGATTATTTTTCTATGGCTAGAATGCTTAAAGCTTCCTGGAAACCAAAGGAAGTGGTTTAAGCACTCTAAGTATCAACAAATTGTTTATTCCCTTGCAAGTCAGACTGCTGGAGAACATATTTAACTTACATCATTCCCACAGTTATCCTTTGCATCAAAGAGATGATTATTTATGCAACAAGACGTAACTGGGGAAACAGTTTTTCTGAGATAATCACACCCCTGGGACACTGTAAGGCTCGGGGTTCATTACTGTTCAGAGGAAAACTGTATTTTGTTCTGGAGTTTCAAATTCCAAACTGCAGTTTCAGCTAAGCAGTACATTTCATGTGGATTAATATATCCCTTTAACCTTACCTGTCTATCAGGATATTTCACCCAACCCAAGAAAAATTCTTAACTCTGTATTTACTCCACTGCAAAAAGGTCACAGTTTTTGAAAAGTTAAGGTGGTTATTTTAATTTTAATAAACACAGATGAGCAGAATATACCCAAAGGGTATGTTAGTATTAGTACAGTAGGGAATAATCTACGGGAAGTGCCAAAGCAATACTGAACTAACAATACGATGAGTCTGCATATGTAACTCAACTGTTAATAAAATTAATGTTGATAAATACGAGTACTTATTGCAAAAGAAACATGAGTATTTTCTTTTGAACAAAGCACTTTTGTAATTTGATGGTACCCCAGGAACACTCAGGATGAAACAGCCATTTCCAGCACACAGTCTCATGCAAGTTGCAAGGAGAGCGTGCCACTTTACTCCCTGCCACTTTGCTCCAGTGAAAATGAAATGCAGTGAGGAGCTCACAATAAAAACTTCTTACCCCTTGCTCTGTGTTCTTAGCAGTATGGTCACAGAGGCCTGTTTAGCTGCTCCTCTCAGGAAACAACTCCTCTGGTCGTTCACTTTGGTAAGCAGGTTCTCAAACAGAAACATTTGCAGCCCCTTGCAATTTGAAACATGCATCAAAATCAACCAAGAAAGCAAATGCTAAGAAACCAATGCAATACTTCTAACAGAAAGAACAATGTTACTCTGTCGCCTATTTGTTGAAATGGAAAGTGAAATAAATATTATCAGTTGTCTGCATGGATGCTCACTCTCCCCAGAGGTAATGGACGAGAGATCTCTATGGAAGTGACATATAATGACTATGCACACACTTATCTTTCTCCCAGTGGGATAATTGTTTCTGCTCCAGACCCTCTGTACTTTCTCCTTTTTATATTTTACAGACACAGCTTCCATCTGCTCCATAAGGTAAATCTCATTTTGAGCATACAGAGCGATTAGAAATATTACTTTTCCTTCCTCCAAAAGAAACAGTTTGAGACTGTCATCTCTCTGGTCTGTCTGCTTATGCATCATGGATTTCCTTTGGTCTAAGGCAGCGTTTTGCTTTCATAGATTTTCTCATGCTTTAGATTTACATAGCTTCTTTAAGTTTTGGGGTTTTTTTTTAAAGTTTAGCTGCCCATTCATTAACGGTGTGCTTTCATTTCCTTCCTCTTCTCTGATCTGTTTCCAGCTCTACTAATTTAGCTGTGATAGAGGGTTTCTCTCTTTTTCTTTTTTTTTTTTTTTTTACCTGTGCCACAAGCAATTATCATTTCTCAAATGCAAGACTTGAAGGCTTCCTGTAATACCCTCTTATGATGAATATTATTCAAAAATAAGTTATTAAAGAGGAGATACAATTTTTGAATGTTATATCTCCTGATAAGTCAATTTTAAGCCTATATTCTTTTGCTACCGTAATTAACATACTACTTCAAAGACACACAAAGGACAAATCATCCATGGAGGGCAACACTGGTGGTGAGCATTCCAGTAAGAGGTTTCATCTCTTGGAGTCCAAGTATATTAAATCAGGTACTAAAGAAACTGTCAGTTCTTAGAATAATTGTTGAAGACAGAACAACAGAATGACTATCCTTCCACGCCACCATGCTGTGCTCTCCATGTCTCTGGAAACATACTCATTTATTGCATCAATTAATGTATTTGCTGCCTTTGTACTATGTTTACTTCTATGGGACAAGCTATGCAACTCTGCGTTTAGTACACTATCAAACTGCTACTCCAGAATATTAAAATACTTGATGCACTTTAACCACCAGTTCTTACAAAAAAAACCCCAAAATTGTGCATCTTATCAAGGCAATAGGAACAGGATTCTCAGAAACAGGTAGAAATAAGGCCAAATGTTGGCCTTCTGACACAAAAAATACCACTTAGCCCTCATCCTCATTATAAATAGTCGAAAAAATGATTGATCCATAGCCCTGCCTCTAGACAAAGCAAGAATACTCAGCTTCCAAATACCAACCACTTAAATGACAGGTAGTTGGACTTCACAGCTGATTCAAATGGAACTGATACTTTGAGTTGCCTTAAACAGCTAAAATTTTCCACAATACCAGGAAATACAAACACAATACACAGAAAAGTGTTCCAAATAAATTATGTATTGACCTATTTGTAAAGGAGTGTCAGACTTCAATCTAGCTATCCCTTCTCACTGAAAAAACTAACACGTACACAGTATGTCCAATGGGAGGATGGTATCATTAGGATTAAACTTTATGCACTTCTTGAACAAGAACAAACTTTTCTCCTTTTATGGGTTTGTAAAGCAGACCATAGAGGGATCCACTTTTGTGCTCTTCCCTCTCAATCCTGTAACAGTAATACTCGTGCACCCATTATGCCCCTTTCTATTGAGTATTAAAACAAAGGTGTTTATAATTAAGATACTACTGGCAGTTTATGAGAAGACATGAAACCATGGAAAAAATTACATCAAGAAATGATTAGGAGAATGCTTCAAGACAGAAATAAAATCAGGAGAGTAAACATTGAGTGCATCTCTCTGGGCCTTTGAATGAGTGATACAAAAATAAGTCCAGTTTAACACTCTGTACTGTTTTCTGTCACCTGATTTTAAAAATATTCTCCCTGTTGCACTGCTGAATAATCAATACATTAATTTTCTTCATCAGTGGTTGGCTTTCCCTTTTCCCCAGCTGTCGTAACACGAGGACTCTTCTAAGCAGAACTACTATTTCATTAAATTTCACCCAACTGAGCCACATAGTGCTTCTTCATGGAAAGGCAGCCAAAGGCATCCTGTTTATATATAGATCATATCAAACAGATAAAGTTGACACAGGTCAGGTACTCACTATACTCCTAATTTTTTCCTCTCATCTTGAAAAGATGTAAACACGTATTAAGTCAACATATTACTTCAAGGGATCCAAAATTTTGTTTGCACTGATGTTATCATTAGTAGCTGCAGAAAGTATTGCAATTAATTTAAGCCCAGTCTTCAAAACCAGGTATTACAACAATTTTGCTGATTGAGACAATTCCCAAAGCAAAGTGCTTAAAACTGCCAAAGCCATTGAAACAGAGGAACAGCTCCCATCAACTTTAAATGTGAGTTGACTGAGATGGTCACTATTTAGAGGATATGTAGAACTTTTTAGGAAGGGAGAAAGATCCAAGAACTTTCTCCTTTCAAATAACAGTAAAGCGGTCTCATCAGGGTTTTGAGGCTAGCCAAACAAACGGCACAGAACTTGTATTTGCCTGAGAGCAAAAGTATCCTTAACAAAACCAATCCTTTTGTGAAGCAGGAAGAAGTGCTTCACTGCTTTGCTATTCCTCATCTAGGGTTTTGTGACATAATAAGACAGATCTCAAACAACATTCTCCACACAAAAAAAAAGAGCTTGGTCAGTTTTAGTGTTGCAACTTCCTCCTGTGGACCATCTTTTCTGGCTGTTTAGGATCACCAAAACCAGTTCGACATATTTCTTCTTCCTGCTGACACATACACAGTGTTACTGCTATTACCTTCCTTGCTTCTAATAGTAGAGAGCACACAGGATCCATTGACCGGCTGCTGCTCTGACTTCCTTTTTTCACACATCTACACATTCGTTATTGCAACTCCTTTCAAACGTGTGAGTTCCATGACTGGTGACTTCATCTTCTATGTTAAGTGTCTCACTAACATATGTCTATTAACATTATGATCACCCAGAGTAGCTGGGTCCCTGACAAGCCTTAAACTGTCTAGATTGTCTCCAAATAAAACCACACATGAGGTAAATATATTCAACATTCCTACCAGAAGGAAAAAGCCTTTAATTCTAATTCCTGACATTGAAATACAAGTAACGAGACTCCTTGTAGCAAAATTAACTGTATCAAAAAACATGCTTTGTTTGGGTCAACAAACCTATTACTAGTATTACAAAATTCTTAAACTAACCTTGTGTTCTTGGTTTTTAGTTTTTTTGAGACTGATGCTTTTTATATTAAAGCAGTAAGAAGAAATGCATTAGAATTCACTTTCATGGGAAAGCCAAAGACTAGAGCGACTACATACTCTTTTGGGATTTGTGGTTTTAATTAGGCTTATAATTCTTGCAATTAAATCCACATTTATTTCCTTTTTGAGAAATGCTTATCATATAGCATCACATATATTAGACACAGATATGCCAGAAGTAGATGACTTGCGTCATTTAAGAAGCACTGCTGTGTCTCTAAGCTATAAGCTGCTACAGACACAGAGATGGCCAACCCCTGAGACTGTTGAAATGTTCTGTTTGTGCAGGCAAACTCTGACTGAAAGAAATGTGAAATGACTTCCATATATTTAGCAGAAAATACCACTTGTTGATATTTTGCATTACTTCCATCTTTGTATGAAGAAGAAAGATGTTTAGATCTCTCCTGCCTATCTCTTAGCTAATAACTTGAAGTTACTCACTGTTTCTGTTGATGGTACACAGGAATAAACAGACTTTAGAGCAGTGCAGCAGCATATTTAATTGTTTTCAACAAATCAAGTCAATAATACTCTAAAAATACAAGACCTGAGTAGTAAAAATTTGTCATATTAACCTAGGCTATTTTCAATGAATACATATTTAACACCAAAGCACATTTTGATCAGGCATGCTTCTCAAGTTATCCTGAACAGATAACATGAACAATTTGTTTAATTGTTAAATGAAGAGTAAAGCCTGCAATGTGTGGGCTAATTGCCTGATCATCTGGGAGCCGCTGCTGTGTTTCATTTGGCTGGGGCCTGACAGAAATCACACTCGTGGGCTGTACCTGCTTGCTTTACAGCATTACAAGTGAAGCCCATGCCCAGGTTTTGATATTGAAAACACTATCAGCTTTCTTAAGACTGATGCAAAAGCAAATAAATAGAAAAATACTCCAATAGGGTGGTTTACCTGAAAACAGACTGCGCATTCAAACAAGAGTAATAGATATGAAAGGTATGTAGGGGCTGCTTCTTAGTGGAAAGCAGCAAGGCAAGGATCTGCAGCTGATGTAACACAGCATGTCAATAAAAAAGTCCAATTAATTTAGGATGTTTTGAGCATTATATACAGAACTGTCTACAGAACTCTCAGCCGCACACTGGGCAGAAAGTCATCCCTGAATGTGCCATTGATGACTGCAGGAAAGAAATACAATTTTAAAGGTTTAAATGAGATATGTTCTGGTGCTCACTGGAAGAAAAGTGCAGCAAATTTGGGTGGAATAAGTTATGAAACGTATAAAAGAAAACAAAAGTACTTCAAGGTGCGCCAAAACCAACTGTATCACTGACAGAGAGAACTCAGTGAAACTAAACAAGTCTCAAACTTCAGGGTCCATCCAGGAGTCCCTGCAGCTGGCTTTAGAGTCAACATTCTGTATCTATATTCTGCTGATACAAAGTAAAAAAAAAGGTGGATTTTTTTTTTTTTTCTCTAGAAATGCATGTGGTGGTCTGGTTTTTTCTGGAGCTGTTGTGTCTCTGAGCAATGGTGATCACTTTAGTTCAGTCTATGATATATCCCACAATTTTAATAACTATTCCAGTTTAAAGAGAGAATATAGCTGTCACATTACTATTCAAAAAAAAGAAAGGAAGAAAAAAGGCATTTTATATCCTTAGGTGTGGCTCCTCCAGGGAAAATTATTTCTGAGCATTCTGTGGGCAGGTTTTGCAACCTTCTGTTTGGTTTTATTCTTATGAATCAAATTACAGTAGCACTTCTTTCTGGCTAGGCACAAAGAGCAGAATCCAGTCGTTTTCTTTTTGCTAAATACTTAGCTCTGCTCAAGTAACAAAAAAAAAAAGAAGCAGGGTATAAAAATATATAATCTGTAGACTGCGGAAATGATTGATGACAAGTGTGCTGAGTGCAGAAACACCTTTATTCAGTAGGGTGCCACACTCAGAAATTCCCCTTGCTGTTGAATAATAGCGCATGGCTGCCACAAGAAAGCCCCTCCCTGCTGGGAAATTTTGAAGCCAGGCGTAAAAGTTCTGTGTCTCTCGACAGAGAAAATTTATATCTGAAATGACAGCTATGACTACACCTTTGAGATAGCTTTCAGGAAAGGAAATAGAGTGCACCTGGGTGTCAGTGCATGAAATAGCGTGAGAAATGGATAGTGTTATTAATACAAGGTCCTAAATACTTTAATGGGAAGAAAAATTTACCATCCATGGATGCATGTTTCACTTTATTAGAAGCTTTATTGCTTCAAGGACGGAGGGAAACTCCTGTTACAATACAATATGTTTCAAAGGCACTTCTCATTGTTCAGCAAAACCATACCCAGACAGAGAGGAAACTGCCCGCTGCTTAGTTAGATGGTTGCCATTTTCATCATCTTCTAAATCCATGAATACATCCAGGGTAGGAACTGCAGGAGCTGCTCCTTGCTTGCAGTATAGCCTTTTGATTATGTTTCACGCTAAAGAGACGCTTCCTACATGAGTTTTTAACTGACATGACAATTATTTTGGCTAAAGTAGATGTGAACATGCTAATTCAACAAGGGTCTCTCATTTTAGCCTGTATCAGGACTTCCATAGTGAGGAAAAAGAAGCCAGTGCTGGAGTGAAAGACCTTTATAAAAGTATGCAGATGATAAAATCCACAGCTAGCTTAAAGGAAAATACTGAAGGAAGAAGATGGAAAGCTGGATCTTATGGAAGGCTTCAGAAGGTACATTCTGAGGAATGCGTTCTGCTACATAAGGCTGAGAATGGGCAAAATTCATCAAACAGCTATAAAAAACTTCAGTGAATTATAAAAAGGCTACCAGCTGGAAAAAAGGCTAGATGAGAAAGGTCTGAGCATAATGACTTCAAAGGAAGAAACAGCAGGAACTAAGGTGAAATTTTAAAACAAAAATAAATGTCTGAAGATGAGAAGATGGACCTTTGTTCAGAATTAAAAAAAAAAAAAATTATTGTGCTCAGAACTTTAGAGGCAGAACTAAACCAGACCACAGTTTACGCAGGCACGAAGGAAGTTGTTCTCTGTACCAGATGGACAATAAAAGGTCTGTGTCTCGTTACATCCTAGATATGGGATATAAAAAGCGAGTAGGCCTTGTAACGTCTATCACGAGTGAAGTGAGACAGCACAGGACCTGCTGCCTTGCAATGACTCAGAGCTGTGCTGCAGCTCTGTACAGAAGAGGGTTTTCAGCAAACCTCCTTGAACTGTTCGAAATGCTCCTGGCAAACAGCAAAGGGGTGGGAATCGCCACCGCTGCTCAGAGCTCTGACCGTGCTGGCATCATGCTCAGGCTCGCTGTTCATTAATGTTATTTTGCATGGGCATGATCCTCCGTACATATATTGTTATGATTATTTTTGCTACTATTTTTGATATGGAGGAAGTTTCTTTGGAGTTGGAGTGCTGTCAGTCCTGCTGGAGCTGTGCTGGTGATCTGCGAGGCAATTGATTCAGTCTGTCAGTTTATTGAACAGATTCAGCAAAAATGAACACATCAGAAGCTGTGCTCCAGCACTGCCGGCTTCTTGCCGCTTTATTTTTGACCCAGATGATTCATTTCGTCTTGCAAAGACATCCACTGGAAAGCAGTGGGGTATGGATAGGGCTCAAGAGGAACCGTGCACATTCCCCTATGTGCAGCTCTCAGGATCATGAGCTTCCCTACTTTACAGCAGCATGAAAGATGGCTTTTTCCCAAATGTACATCAGATAAAAGTAAAAAGGTCACTCTTTGATGTGACTTCATAACAGCAATAGAAAAGAAGATAACTCTGAGAATATACACCTTTGAGTTATTCCCAACTACAGCCCCATACTTAGTAATAACTGCCCATTTCCCTTAACAGCATTAATGTCCTACATTGGTCTCGTAGTCATCTTACCCACTTTGCTTAGAAAACAAACAAAAAAATCCATTTGGATTTCAGGGAAAAAATTGTATTTCAAGCTATAAGACACAGAGCGACTACAAAATAACATAAATGTATGCAGCAAGTGTTTGAAACTTTAGTCTGAAAAGTAGATCTTAAGAGAAATACGGGTTAATTAGCCTGTTTACATCAAAATGACAGCCCATTTTCAACTCAGCAGATGAGGATTTTCAAATATTACCAAAGAGGTTATTTACCTAGATTTGTCATTGAAGTTATTTTATACTATTAACATTGTGAGATCTGGAGCTTATAGATGGGCAATATCTCAAATCACTGTTCAAAAAAATCATGGCAATAATTTCTTGTGTGTTCAACCTGTGCTTTATGTAGGTCATTTGATATTTCTGCATGTAATGGCAGTGATATTAAATGTCTGCACACTTTTGCAATCTCTTTCACCATTTCATTATCAATACCCTTATCTCCTAAGGCTGTTGAACGCAGTTGCTGTTACAGCCCGATACGGACAACTGTGAAATCCGACCAAGAGGGATGATCAAATCTCTGTCTTTCTCCGTGGTTTAGTCATCTGCCTTTAGCCCTGAGCGCCCTGCAGGGTTATTCTTCTGCTCCAGTTACTGGGGAAAGCTTTGCAGAAAGGCAAGTCCTGCACACCAACCTGACCATGGCAGGGCTTTTACCGTCTTGGTTTGGATTTAAAATCTTCCTTGGGTGGGGGGGGATCCTGGACTCAAATGGTAACGGTACCTCAGGATGGCTCTGGCAGAGTAGATTTACTGTAACACAATTTCCATCATGTCTGGTAGCTGCATTAAGAGCTGAAAACCAATACTGTATTTATATTTTATCTTTCACTATCAGCCAATTCTTTCACAAGTTAGGTAGTCTCAGTCAGCTGACATCAGGCAGATCTCTCAAAATTCAATGAAGACATCATTTGGTTTTTTGGTTTAATACAACATATTTGTAGCTACAGAAAAGCTAAGTTTTCCTATTAGAAGCTTTAACATAAAATTGTGAATTAAATTTTTGCAAAGGCTAGTATGTCCTAGTCAGAGAGAAATCACTGCATTGCACTGTGTTAGAGAAAAGGGAACACCTGGGTAGAAATATATTTCAACTTTATGTATTTAGCTGAAAATGAAAGTCGAAAAAACAATTCTTTTCTTACAGATTTACTACAGAGTCCTTTCTCTGAAGCATCAAGAGCAGAGTCTTGCAGAAATGACAGGTACCTTAGGTCAAGGTAAATAAATTGTTCAAATGGAAGTGGAAAGAACTGAGAGAAGCTCCAAGGCAAGTAAGTTTACTTTAGAAGCAATTTATATAGGCTGATAGATGGATGGGAGAGTATTAAAACCAATGAGGAATTTTAAAGAAACAAAAAATGAAAACAATTAGTTTTCTCTGATTGTTTTATCTTTAAATCAAAATTGCAAATTATACCCTACAATCCTGAACTGCAGAAACCAACAGCAGAATTCCCAAGAAATTTAACAGACTGGGACAGCAGTTTGGATAATTCATTGAGAGTCAATTAAAAAGAATGAAAAGGGTAGGTATTATGAAACTCTCAGAAAAAGTAATTTAAGCAGTTCTGCTGAATATTTAAATCTCTCTTCTTACATACAATGGGAGTTTATTGCTGGCTTTTAACAGTGTCAAATTTCCAGTACTTACAGATTTACTTTTTTCTTCTATTTTAAGTTTAAGCCTGTCTAGATCTTGAGGCTTTCATCCAGTTTTCAGTAAGATTTTGGTGTCTTTCAAATGTAAATCTGATTCAAATTAATCACAAGTGAAGATCATCTATTTTGTCAATTGATGCCCACTACTCAATGTATTGCTGAAAGAAGAGAAAGAAACAGCTGCGGGGATGAGAATCCAGACACTTTATCAATCCCTGCATTGTTGCCAAGTTAGAATCGTTCATGTATCTTTTTCATCTTTTTTTTCCATTTAGGTATTTAATGAGTTATGTTTTACATTAACAATAGCTAATTACCATCAGCAATCTTGCATGGCATGTTAGAAAGAATATAAGAAATCATGTCTTAGTGGGCTTTTTAGTGTGAAAGTATTAAATCGAGATAAATGGTAGCCCACATACCTGGTAACAATGTGTTGGTACCAATGCAAACAGCGGGGCCACGCAGCTCACGTTAGGAAGTTCTGCTTGACTTGCATCTTAGGTGGCACCACTAACACTGGTAGAATAGGTAGTTCAGGGTACCAATTAACCATAATGCTGCAGTATTTTCAACTTACATCAATTTCATCAAGATGAAAGGTTTAGTACAACTATGCTACTGCAAATAAATACTAACAGATAGATGTATGGGATCAAAGGAAAATTTGTGTGACATAGTTGCATCCATGCAGAAGCAAAGAGAAGCCTCAAACCCAAGAACAGCTCTGCAGCCTTATTCAGCATGTTTCAAAAGATGCTGATCCCCAGAGGCTCATTACAAGAATGGTGTCTGCTTGCACTAGCTCTCATCCAGCCTCCTCCCAGAGAAACCCCACCTCCTGTCTCTGTCTCTAGTTCCTTTCAGAGGGGGAGAGAGGGCTTGGTCTCAGGAAAGCAAGCTCCCCTGCTTCCTTCCTTTGTGTTTCCACAGCCATCAGCTGAGGCTCCCAAAGGTACAATACACTTTACTTACACTTACTTCACTTTTCTTCTCCCCTCTCTCCCCCAACACACCCTTTTCACAGCTCAAACTGTGGTAAAAGGCATCCTTGCCTAAAGTCTAGGCAGACAGACTTGTAAGCGAACCGATACCCCGAAACTAAAGGGATCACACACTCTAATGAAAATTCAAGATACCAAACATGGATGGAAATGTTCCAGTTCACCTGGGAGAGCGGAGCCCCTTGAGTCTCCCGGGAGCTGCGCAGTGAGCTGAATACAGGCAAGAGCCAGTGGGAGAGTGGCTGTGCACAGCTATATGAAGCAGCCAACATACCAGATGAGACATTTTCCTCATTGCAAAATGTAACAGGGGGAGTGCTGTGAGCAGGGTTCCTGCGAGTCCAATTAATCATTATGGTTAGAACAACTGTTAACACTGTTCCTGAACAGAAGCTTCCCATGAAGTGGCCCAGCAGGTAGCAAGTTCCGCACCCGGGTCGCAGCAAACTGCAGAGGAAAGTCAAAGTGTCCTTCCAGTTACATACTTGCAACAGAGTGGCTGCTGAGTTGTGTATGCAAAAATATAACCAACACAGGGATACTAATTGGAACTGGCCTGTGGAAAGAAAAGTGCTTTTTATTCCAGCACATGATCACGCATGGAGTAGTAAGTAAAGTCAATCCCATCCTGATTCAGTTGGCACTCGTTGCCATCTGGGTTTGAATAACCTAAGTGGTCCCTACATTGTTCTGTTATCTACATCACTGTGATTTCAGGCTGTTCAAACAAGCTCTGAACTTCTGGTGCTGTGAAGTTGTCTCCTTTAAGCCAAATTGCTAAAAGCTGTAGATGGCTGGCAACAACTAGAAAGGCTTTAGAAAGTCCAAGATATTACAAAACCACCACAGCTTCTCTGGAAAGGAAGGCTTGCCTGCCACTGTATCTCTTCTGTATACCTCACTTGGGGCAGGGGAACATCAGCGAGACTACAGTATGCTTCTCTGCCTTATGCATCTGAAAACAAAGGTTCCACTAGTGAAAAAAATTTATGTTCACCCATCCATAACAAGTCTCACACATTTATATTTAATCAACATAAAGCATAATAATCCCAACAGAAGAACAGTCTACAATTAACATTAAGTAGTTGTTAAAATGCCAGACTAAGTAAAAGTCCTCCTGATGCAGAAGCGTTTTAACAAACAGATTTTACAAAAGGTGGGAATCCTTACTGCTTTGTACTGTGTTGTTCAATCAGTGTCACAGGCAGCACTGACATGTCCACAGTGAAACAACCGACAGGGTCCCCTCTGTCAGCATGGAGCTGCCCTGCTTGAAGGACACGGCATGGCAAGGGAACTGAAACCACCTCATCTCCTGTTGCAAAATAGCTGCTTCACCTGCTTCCTACAAATACAGTAAGCAATTTCTCTACAATGAGACATCCTCAGACTAAGAAATCTGAGCGTTTTCATTGTCTGTCCTCATGACTTTGCACTGAAAAGCCAGGACAGCACAAAGCCACGTTATCTCAAGCAGAGCCCCACAAAGGGGACCCGCGGGCTCCTGAGAAAAGACCTGAACAGCTTGAGAGAAACCAATAGTTTGTGACATGGGTGTTTGCACATCTTAGATTATTTCTTTTTTCCTCTGTATCTTTGATTTGCATTGCAGCATCTAGAGGAGAAAGCCTGACCTTTGTTCAGGAATATTCAGCATCAAATTCATTTAAAACAGCAAAAGAAAAAAAAAATCTTTTCAAATAAATTAAGCTGCATTACATTTTTAATTGCCATTACCTTGTTTAATCTCTTAAGAAGCATTAAAGCAGGAGGATATCAAGACCTTTATCAACATACAGGCATTTGTGATGCCTATGCAAATACCTGTACACACACACAAAAAAAAAAACAACCAAAAACTGGACAATATAGTAACTGAAAGACAGCTTTTTCCATCTGATTTTTCTGAGGGTGGGGCAGCACAGTGAAGAGCCGAGGAGATATTTTTACATTAAAACTATTTTTTCCACAAAAGCTTTAATTTTAAACTTCTATATGACATTGCAGAGAACTTGAAAGTTCAATAAAGGAAAATACATGCACATGGGAGCATTTTCTTAATTGGACTCTTGAGCTGAAGACTCAGATGTATTTCTGGTAGATGAAATGCTTCATATTAAATGTCAAGATGTAGTAAAGGAGTGACACTTAAAATGAACTGCAGAAAGAAGCAAAACGGAAGAAATTTAAGGCAGTGTTTATTAGCCCAGAATATTCTATGCATAGAGAAATTCACATTTTTAAACTAATTTCTGCCTATCTGGGATAATGATTGGGTGTCAGGAATACAACCCAAATCCAGTACCAGGAAACTCCTCTGGAAATAACTAGAAAGCACGTGCTATGGCTTAGAGGAAGACTGCGAGCAGTCTTCGGCCGGTCTAATTAACACCAGTTGTACCCCATTTCATCCCTATAAAACATAGCCTATGGAACATTTCCGTGTAAATGTATCTCTAGAGCCTGATTCAAGTTGGTAGGCAGTGCTTGGTCCAAGCAGCCAAACTCTGAAGCCACAGGCAGGCACGTTTCCTCTCTTGCCACTTGCACCCAACTGGCTCCCTCCACCCACTGCAGGACGTTTGTGTCTGGGCAGCTTTAAGCCAGTTCCGTGCCCATACTTTCCTCTTGGCTTGCCTCCACAGGGATGCTTTCTTTCCTGTCCACTTGATGGCTTCTGGCTCCTCTCACCCCTTCCAGACCTCTGGTCTAGAAGCCTCCCTTTTCTATAGTGACCCTGGAAGGTCAGTGATTCTGACATCACTTTTACATGTTTTTCAGAACTTCTTCAAAATTTCCATATGTTCAGCATACCATTGCCTCTTGCTAGGGACACCTCCAAATAGCTTGCATTCTCTGAATTATTTCTCTTTACTCATCACCTATTTTAGTTCAGCATCACCAGCTTTCTCTTCACCCTGCCCCGTCAGACACTCTTCACATTCATCTTTCACAATCCTTTCCCTTTCTAAAATGATTCAGCTTCTCCTATCATCTCTGACAAACCGTCCTTTCTGTTATTGACATCATGGCACCACCGCATCCCAAGGTCTTATTTTTCTCCTGCTCCTTCTCTCATGCTGCTAAAGCGTGCGTGAGAAAGTGCTCTGCTTTTGTTGGCTTCCTGCACTTTGCATTGATTCTCCCTTTTCTCATCTTTGTCCTTTTTCTTTTGGAACAGCCCAGATTAATCCTGCTGTCAGCCCTCGTTACAATTATGGCTCCCTCTTACCTGCCACCACACACATGCTCCTCTGCTCAAACTCTTATTAACATTTAGTCTGAAAAACTAACAATCTTCTCTATTCATCTTTCTTGAACGGTGCAGTCACTTGTGAGTCTAGAACTGACCTTTAAAGCCTTACCCACACTGATTTTGAAAAAAACCCTCACATGATTTACTTGGGTAGCCTAGATTTCTCTGTCTTTAACCTTCACATTCCTTTTATATCTGCTCATCAGAATTGATGCAGATTAACAGGTATAGCTCTTTTTTTGCCAATACTTTATTTATTTTTTCTTCCTATTTTCAATATTTTCTGCATCTGAGGAACACAATTTGTCTTTTTCTCCTGCTCTGCTGAGCAATGCTCAGAAAAGTCAAGGAAAGTCAAAACCAGAACTACTACTGTTATTAAAAATAATACTTGTATACTACTACAGATTTACATGCCCATTGCTGGAAAGAGCAGAAGAAGGAAAAAGGAGAAAGTAAGGAAGGGAGAAGAGTGAAATGCAGACCAGGTTTTAAGGGTGGCTTCGGAGCAGAGGAACTCATAATCCTCCTGCCTGCAGGGTCAGTCTTCCAGGCTTTTTCTTGAAGTTACAGCAACGTGCCCTCACGGTTTTACCTATCATTGGGTTCTGGGAAGAGCTTCTCCCAAATGCCCCTCTGCCATTTTCCTTCTCTGTTATCACTGCATCATGCTTTAAAGAAAGGGATGCAAATAGGTTCAATGGTAGAAGGATGCAAATCGGTTCAATGGTAGAAGGATTACCCTGAAACTATCAGGCATAGCAGATTATTTTATCTGGAAAAAGAAAGCTTCTAACTTCATTTATTTACATCTATCCCAACCAGCTGGAAGTGAAACAACTGGCATGTGGGTGGTAGCAACATACAGATCAATTCTATGTGAGGATAACTGTGGCTGCTCATATCTAATACAGGTGTATAACAAGTATACATTTGCTGGGTAGTGTCAGACTACCAGGGAAGGCCATATACAACGGTCTCATATACAAAAATTTAAAAAAACAAACAAAAAAACAACCCCACAAACCCAAAAAGAAGCCCATAGCTCTCCTCCTCTTCTGTTCTTTCCAATTCTCCACCTCCATACTGGAAGAGCAATTGATAATCTGGGTGATCATAAGAGCTCTTTTCAGGATTCATCAAATACTGGTCTTTGACCTACCACAAAATACCATCTAGAATGAAATTTTTAGGCTCAGTATTTTAATTTCAAGCCAAACTGAAATTCTCTCACTAGATCTGAAACTGG
Source organism: Zapornia atra (assembly GCA_013400835.1). Classification (NCBI taxonomy): domain Eukaryota; kingdom Metazoa; phylum Chordata; class Aves; order Gruiformes; family Rallidae; genus Zapornia; species Zapornia atra. Next base: position 18,477 of record VZTU01013418.1, read on the forward strand.
CTTGTACACAGAAAGACATGAAAATTTCTAGTAAATGTCAGCAGTGACATAACATATACATAATTGTAACAGGAACAATGAATGTGCTTGGCATTAACTTCACTAGGTCATTTCTGGGTCAGTTCTGCTGCAGAATACTGATTTAAGGAGGATCTGCAACACTTAGTTCTCCAAGCTTATATTTACTCACTAACTTGTAAAACTCTCCCTTGACTACAAGCATTAAAAGGTTTGAGGACTTTGGAAAAGACTAGTGCAAGAGGCTGCTGCTGTGAGCCCAAGTGGCTGACACTCCCAAGGAAACAGCAGTGTTCTTATTTTTCAGGACACGGGTATCAAAAAGTCAACTGGAGAAGGAAAGAATTGTATCTCAAACAATAATCAGCCAGGAGCATGTAGCATCTCCATTAAATAATTTAATCTTGGCTTTAGCAGCTTTTCCCAATGCCATAGCATAGTGAGATTACAAAGCATCCCTGCTCTGGGGAGAGGTTCCCTGTAGCCAGCTGCTCCCAGGAACCTGGCCCGACCACAGGTGAGACCCAAGGTTGGGTGCAGCTCCAAACTCGCCCAGGGTGGGAATGCAACTCTGCTGCAAAATGCACTTCTTTATTTCTCTCACTTCACCTGGTTTAAAACTGAGGTTTTTTAAAGCAAATATGGTTTCTATTTCTTTTCAGGCGCAATCTTTTTCTAAACCACAATAAATACTGGCCATCACTACTTATTCTAAACTTAAAAATGGTTGTGTTTAAAGCACACATAAATAAAAACTGGATATATGATCATAGAATCATAGAATCATAGTGGTTGGAAGGGTCCTCCAGAGATCATCGGGTCCAACCCCCTGTCAAAGCAGCTCCCCAGCTCATATTGCACAGATAGGAGTCCAGATGGGGCTGAAATATCTCCAGAGAGGGAGATTTCACACCCCCTGGGCAGCCTGTCCCAGGGCTCCCTCACCTTCACTGTGGAAAAGTTCTTCCCCATGTTGGTGTGGAACTTCCTATGCTCTAACTTGAGGCCATTGCCCCTTGTCCTGTCCCCACAGACACGGAAAAGGGGCTGGCCAGTTCCCCCTGCAGCCCACACTTAAGATATTTATAGACATGAATAAGGTCCCCCCTTAGTCTTCTCCAGGCTGAACAGTCCCAGCTCACCCAGCCTTTCCTCATAGGGGAGATGCTCCAGGCCCTTCATCATCTTTGTAGCCCTTCTCTGGACTCTCTCAAGGAGATCCCTATCTTTTTTATCCCAGGAAGCCCAGAACTGGACACAGTACTCCAGGTGGGGCCTGACCAGGGCAGAGTAGAGGGGGAGGATCTCCTCCTTCGACCTGCTGGCCACACTGCTCCTCATGCACCCCAGGATCCCATTGGCTATCTTAGCCCCCAGGGCACACTGCTGGCTCCTGGCCAACCTGTCATCAATCAGGACCCCCAGCTCCACAGAGCTCTTCTCCAGCAGGTCATCCCCCAGCCTGTACTGATACAAGCAGTTATTCCTTCCCAGATGCAAGACTCTCCACTTGCTTTTGTTGAATCGCATCTGGTTTCTCCCTGCCTAGCTTTCCAGCTGTAACAATATTTCACTTCTAAGCAGATTCTTTCCCAAAAGCCACTCATGTAGGTATAAAATGTGTTAGCATTTCACAATCATAAAAACTGTTAAACCACAGATTTAAACAAAACTTGAGTGGAATGTTAAACAGAATTAGTCTAAATCCATGGCAAGCCACCATATTTTGCCCATAGCATGACATGTCCTACGAAGAGAAGTGCTATGTGAGGAAGCACTTTTTTCTAGCTCAGTCATCTGTTTGTTGTGCATCAGCAGCCATGTTTATGCCATTTGTATGTGTAGGTAGTATGAGAGCTGTCATTATAATTGGATTTTTCAGTGAGAGGCACAACGATATTTGCATTTTCGCTTGCAAAGATTATACAGTTAGGGAAGTCTGCCTTTGGAAAGTGCACAGAGAGAGACAGTCTGGGTCTGCCTGGCAGTGTGAGAGCATAGTTTAGGATGGATTTGTCTGCTACAAACGTCCCTGCAGAATGGCAGGAGTCTGCAGATGCAACCTGAAACGCCCTCAGCCTGCCACAGCCCTCAGGACCAGCAAGCCAGATTCAGAGGTGAGGGATAAATGGCGCCTTCAGCCAACAAACCAGTGGAAATGACAGAGGTTGAACATTGCTCCTACGCCACTGGCTTTCTATGGATTTCTGAACTTTCATGCAGAGACCTTGTTTGACTGTCTCTTCAAAAGTAAAATGCTCACAGTCCTTCCCTTTTCTGGTGCAACAGGTTTGCACACAGCTCAGCTTTTTGTGACTGAAAAACCTAATTAGCTCCTTCCGTGACACTTCACAACTGAGAACTTTTCTGAGCTGATCTTTGATACCACCCAATGATATTTCATTCCTATTTATGAGTAACATGTTTGCTAATGCATTACATGGCACCATTAGCATCTCTATGCTCTAAGATTAGTCAGTGTTTCCATTAGGGAATTATAACTCATCACAATTTTATTCCAGACAGGATTGTAGCTTTTAATGTCACAGCCCAGAGTGATTTAAATCATGGAATTGGTCTATAAAATCTGTTTAGTTTCCAGTTTATATTTCAAACAAAATGCAAAAATATTGAAAGAGTTAAAATTGGGTTACTGTAAAGCAGGTTTAGGATGCAGTTTTACTCATATCAAAGATTGCTGCTTTCATGCATTTATCTTCTTAACATTATTTCTATGTTGAGTATTCTCAAAATGAGATTTCACAAAGATTCTTACAACAACAGATTTGCACATCCATCTATCACTCTACAGATAACTAATACCATTACATAGGTAGTTGATAAAAGAATATTTTGAACTTACAATGGCTATGAAGTTCTGAAGAACATATAAAGAGCTCTGATATTTTTCAGTTGACAGTCCTTCGCCATCACATTGTATCAAAGAAAGGCTTTTATATTCAAGAAACAGCTTTCTGCAGAAGAAAGATGGGACTGCCAGGAAAATAATTTAAACGACGAACAACAATCTTTGACCGAGGTTTTCAAAGCTGTGTGCTTAAATACAGGTGTTAAGTGCCCAGATATACATCATTATTAACGAGTTGTTCTGCACATGATGGGTAACACACAAAGTTTGGAGTCGCAGGGAGAATTGCAGATGCTTCTCCCACTCCTGTCAGTAAATGTTGAGATCTATGGATAAACTCTCCTTTGATTTATAGTTAACTCTGTTTCTATGAACTGCTTAAAACAATGTACATAAAATACACCTTCCCTGTTAGTTTTATTAATTTTATTCTGGTTTCAATCAGGTTATTCTTTTACCAAATTGCTGAAGTCAAACGATTTCATTTTATATTTCCTATTTTATATACCACAGAACCACAGAGTCTGGAAGGTTCTCGAGAGGTAATTTAGTCCAATGTCATGCTCATAGGAGGGTCACTTAGATCAGCCTGCTCAAGGATGCATTCAGGAAAGTTTTGAAAGTATTACATCATGGTTTAACCAGGCAGGATGCTTAAACAACCACACAGCCATTCGCTCACTCCCCCCTCCCCAGGAGGGACACAATTAAACAGGGGGAAAGAAAAAGAAGGTAAAACCCATGGGCTGAGATACTGACATTTAATAGGAGAGAAAAGGAAGATAATAAATAAAAACAGTATACACAAAGCAAGTGATGCACAGCATGATTTCTCGCCACCAAGAACCAATGATCAGCTAGTTCCTTGTGGTGTGTTGCCTCCCAACCAATGCCCCCAGTTATACACTGAATGTGACATCACATGGTATGGAATATCCTTTTGGCTAGTTGAGGCCAGCTGTCCTGCCTGTGTGCCCTTCCAACTTCTTGGGCACCTCTAACCTTCCCACTGAGAGGGCAGGATGAGAAGCTGAAAAGTCTGACTGCTTAGCAGCAACTAAAATATCAGTGTGTTATCAACAGGATTCTCATCCTAAATCCAAAACATAGATCTAACCAAGTGCTAGGAAGGAAATTAATTCAATCCCAGTTGAAACCAGGACAGTTGGAAATACCACCACCTCTCTGGCAAAAATCTTACAGTACGTGATCACCCTTATACTGAAAATATATTTTCTTAACTCTAATCAGAATTTCTCACAAGCATTTCCTTTTTTCCCTTCCACTGAGTCTTTCTGGAAAGAGCCTGGTTCTGCCTTCTCTACAGTGTCCTGTTAGGTACTTGAAGACTTATGTTCTTAAGGCTGAACAAGGTTGTCCTTGAGCATCACATCTTTCTGGTCCCTGACTGCCTAGTTCCCATCAGCTGGACTCACTAAGTTATATCAAAGTCCTCCTTGTACAGGGCAGCCCAAAACAAGACACAACAATCCCACTGAACAATTTGAAAGCAGCATTAGAAACCATTACATTTTACCTTTGGAAAGCAGAAGTAAAAAACAAATGCCCAGCGAACCAGTCAACAGAAGGAAAAAAAAATTTAGTAGGAAAAAATAAAATCCTAATTTTACAATTCAGAGTCACAACATTTAATCTGTTTAGACTTCCAGAAATCCATTACGTGTTTGCCTTACAGAGTTAATCCTGTTATAAAATTTATTTACATAGTTTTATAAGGAGGGTTATGTTACAGGAGTCATACGCAAATACAAAATTTCAGAGACAGAAATTATTACCAAAGTACCACAACAATTCTCATAGTCCAAACACAAAGATGACAATCATATTACGCTGCAGAGATTGCTCTTTCATATAGGACAAGAAAGTCCCCAAAACTATTATGACAGAGCAAAGGCTGAGACACAAACATGAAAAGATGTGTTACTTCCATCTGACAAAAGTGGGAGACAGGATGCTGAGCACTGAAATAAATTGCCTAAGGCAACACATGAAGATACACGTGCTGAAACCAAATCTTCTGAAGCCCAGACTTATGTCTGACGGTAATTCACGAGCTCTGGTTTCAGTTCCTGTGCATTAACCCATCTCCTGAACAGCCATGATTCTTCTTCCACTTAATCGAATGACCAAACTCAGACTGACTTAATACGTGCAGGGGTGGTATTGAGGAACGGACAGGCCTCTCCTGTACCCACAGAGCATCATAAACCCCAGTGGCGAGGTGGCCCTGGGAGAAACTGGAGCACATGGCAGGGTTATGCCAGGTAAAGGAGAGATACAGGACATTTTCCCAGGCCTGGGCACATGGAAAGGCTCCTTCCCAGGACCAAGAGTGACCCATGCTCCAAACAACAAAGTGCTTATCATGTGCACCTCATCTGTGCTACCTACTGCTTCTATTCACCACCTCTCTCCTATCCTGAGCCACACATACACAAAATTTACCACCACAATACCAAATTATTACTTTGTTCTGTCTTCTGACCTCCTACCCAGTGACAGCCTTCTCCAGAAAAACATCAAGGATATGATTTTGTTCCTTTCAAATATCTTTCTAGATCTCATTAGATCTGATGATAACTATACAATATAAACACATTTATATAAACACACACATGAACAAACCCACAGTGAATATAACTAGCAATATATTTGGTACAGTGGAAATGAAAGGCTATACAAATATTCATTTTCGCCTGTGCTACTAAAAAAAATACCCACACCCTCAAATATGCCATAGAATTTTCAAACAAGAAACTCTTAGGATTTCCTTTCAGTTTGTTCAAGGGCTTTGAACGTTCCTTAGTATACCCTTCTATATCCTGAAACTGAAAATAAAGACAAATATATTACTATAAAGCTACGTACTATTTAAAGTTTGTAACTAGAAAGATGCACATTTGATTACTCAATATTAGGCAACACATAGAAGGATGCCCTTTGCTATAGGCAAGTATGAAAGGGAAGATAAAAAAAAAGTTTCATTGAACAAGGGCAGCATGATAGTACTTACTGGTACATCTACTATTCCACTGCTGTAAATGCCAAGCTCCGACACAAAGACCTGTAAAAGTATTTGATGGCATTCCACTGGCTACAAATCTTGCCCCTAATCTGGAATGTCCTTAATAGTAAAATTATTATTACATCTAAATGGTCTGAGCATTATCATTTGAGCATTACAGTCAAGTCACAAAAGCAGCCTTCATCAACAGCTCTTGTCATGGCCTCGGTACTGGGGACACGAGCGCAACTCTCATTCATTTCAATAGCAGCAGTGGTTGTTACAAACTGAAAGACATCATGAAAAGGATTTTAAGCTGATTAAGGGCAGCACGCAGCACCAGTTCATTCCCAGTTTTATCTTCTGTTACTGTTTCTATTTTGCCAAGGATGTGAAAACAAACAGAGCAAATATATTTTCTCTAGCCACAGCAATGAAATATTTCTATTCTGTTTGTGGAAAAATTGGTACAATGTGCATTAGGTATAATGCTAGTCTCTCTCACAAATTGATTTAATTTTACCAATTAGTTAAATTTTAAGCCTGGGGAAACTGTCACCAGTTAAAGACTGCATTATACGAGGCAACAGTTTTTGTTGCAGTTCATCCACCGACCAGAAATACTATCACCTTTCAAAAAACTGATGCTGCGGCAGGAACTGAAGCATCCGGTAGAATTGCAACTATGCTGTGACAGTTAAAGCTGAGCAGGAAGTAGGGGAGAGAGAGGGCTGACAGATAAAAACACTCTGGTTTCTCCTCCTCCTCCCATCCCCTGTGCCCAAGGTTTGTGGGGGCGGGCCATGGGAAGAGGCTCCCAAGGAGCTGCGTGATGCCCAGATCTGTGCCTCACGCTTAAGGTGCCAAATATAGTTGCTTTTCTGTGCCTATGAGAGATATTTAAAGTCAATATACCACAGTAAACCAGTAATGGATATACTGATTATTAGGTTAAAAACTACTTTATCAATGCTATTCACAGGTGTTTGAAGCATGTGTACATGATGCATTGTAAGGTGCTGCTAATACCAGAAGGAAAACAGATTCTACAAAGGAGGTTCTGAGAGGGTAAAGAGGCAAGGTGAACTAACCCCTAACCCCAAACTTCTTGACTACAGCACCATAGTAATCACACTGAGTAACTGTTCCATGGGATCAAGTACATCAGCTGAGAGATGCATGGACAGACCCATTTTAAAATATTTGGTGTTCAGGTGCTTTAACTATTCTGAGATGCAAAAATGAACCCTGAACTCCTTCAATCAGAAATTGTATCCTAAAAAACCCAACAAAACAAAACAAAACCACCCACAAAAAAACCAAGCTGAAACGCCTGCTTTCCTACCTCTTGCTGACCTACCACCACACATAGCACATGCACACCAACACCCCGGAGATCTGCTGACAAGTTCTAAGCCTCTTTCAGGAATACCTTCTTGTGTCAGTCCTTCCTACTTTGCACCTCAGGTGCCCCCAAATAATTCCTATGCAGGTTGTGAGAATTAGTTACACACTGAATATTAATTACATCCTAGCTGCATATTGCCCAGAACATGCAAATAAGTACTAGGTAAGTTTAAGTACATGAAGAATATTAGTTACAAGCCACGCAGAAAGCAACACTGACGGGCACAGCTATTTAGCACGTTGCCATCAAGCAATAAAAAGCTTTGCTCCGACAAGTGTCTGTCACCTTCACGCGGTCAAAACTCTGTGGTGAGCCTTTCTGGTCAAGAGGGGTTGGCACAACAGGCCTGTACAGTGCAGGGCAAGTAATTTATGACTCGGTACATCTAACATAGGATTCAACAGACTAACACCACCTGCGGTATTTCTAAATGATTTTCTGTGTAGGCTCAACCAGTTTACAATGAAGATAAAAGTGACAGAAATAATTAGTTTTGTTTACATTCAAGTTGATAAACAAAAGTTACATTTGTATTTGAATAAATCATACATCATGAATTATGAAATTATACAACATTGGAATGATGAAAACCATTGATTTCTGAGTCTGCCTGAGGGCAGGCAGAAAGAACAAAAGAATGAGATTTATAGAGTATTCACCAGGAATACTTCCAAAATGATGTACATTTTTTCCTGTGGGAGCAGATCGATACAATAATTTTAGTTTTAAGCTAAGACATGGGTATGGCTATGACAGCCTTATCTTATTCTATCTGGTCTCACACATATGCAATGATATTCACATAATGTCTATACCAGCAAGACACAATTTTTGAAAATATAACACTTCGCTGCGAGCTGCTGGCAGCAGAGATCACATTTTTGCTCTACATCTTGCACTTAGCACAAGCATCCTGGGGCTAAGTGACATTTGCCTTCTTCACTCTACAAAAGAAAACGCTGCTTTACTTCAAACAATTAATGACATGTTGTGAAGGACTGATTGAAAAATACACGCTTCCAATTTTATGCGCAACATGGAATAAGATGGAAAAGTACTTATAAAACAGTCTCAGCTCTTCCCTAGGAGGAAAATATGCACTGAAGTCAACATGTTGGGATTTTTTTGTGAGGTTTTTTTTTTTGTTTTGGGGGGGAGGGGGTGGTGAGATATTTTTTAAAGGCTTATAGCTTGTAAAGAGGTCTGCAGGAGAGCCTGTCGTTCAGTCTGTCTGTCTCCCCAAAGTGTAGTTGTGGGGAACACACCCCCTTTTAGTACTGCCTGACACTGGACACCACAGTTGGACGGGGTACACACAGTGCGGCACGGCCAGCGCCTCGGGAAAGACATGAGAACGTGACAACCTTCCAGCTGGGCAGAACGATATGTCTATTCCTAGAGATAACACTCTTGCAGCCATGACAGCATCAGGACGGGATTGAGCCAAAGTTTGCAGGGGGAGGGAATATCTTTTCTTAGATCAACTAATGCACCTGAAGAATAGACAAGTTGTCAGATACGAAGAATTTTTCAGCTTCTGCTGGATACCAAAATCAGGGACCCAGGAGAGATACTATTCTTATGGAAATTTATAATCTCCTCTATCTTGGTCCTTTCTCCACAATCCCTTCAATGTTCCTTAACAGATAACTTACCTGTGTCTCTCTCCTGTACAAACAATTGCTTCCCCCATAACCTCCTTCCCTTTACTTAATTGTTCAAGTTAGCAGCCCTCTAACATACCCACTTAAACTTACACGCAATTTGTTCTCAATTTCTATTTAAAGTTTGCTGCTTCTATTTCAGAAGAGTCTGGTGTACCTAAAAGTTCACCCACTGCAGAGTCTGGAGATGCTTTTCCTGTCCACTCCTCACTGCTCACCAAAGAAACATCTAAGGTGAGCACACATTTAGTATTGCTGCAGATGCTAAATGAAATTTTTTCTTGTCAGGAAATTTCTAGGTAAGGGCCGCTCATTGTTACTCATTAATTGCCTCTTTGGGTATGTTTGCAGTTCCTAGAAATTCTTCTTTATAAATGCCATGAAGCTCCTTAAATAGAATATATAAATATGCAATTAAACATATATACAGAGTGTATGCCTACATTGTTTCGGAAGTCAAGGTTACTCGGTGGAGACAGAGACTTTAATTGCTTGTATTTAGGAAAAAAAAGGCAACGTTTCTAAATAAGTACTGTGATTCAGCACTGTCTTTAGTACTCACAGTCCTGTACCCAATAAAAAAACCCAACTATAATATACCATTAACAGACAGAGAGATACAATCCCATTTCTTCAGATATTTAGTGCCAGTTTATTATCTTCTGAACAAAACAGATAATGTGTATGTTTTATCTTCATAAAAGGCACTGGAAAAAAGAAATCAGTAATTTCAGCAGCCTAAAGATCAGATTTTTTTTTTTCTTTAATGGAACTAAATGTAAAAATAGACTGTTCTCTTGGAACGTTTGAGGACAGCAGTTACAATGTTAAGTATGTCATACTGCATTTAGTTTTACAGAATTAAAATTTTGCTCAACAGAAGAACAGTCCTTACATAAGTTTTGATGCTTCCATATCCACATCAAACGGAAGAAGAGATTTTGTGCAGTCTTACGTTAATAAACCTAGCAGATATTTGAGAAATTCTGAATTTCGTTTAAAAAACAGGATTCAAATAATCCCAGGACTTGCTCAGAACGATTAACACTATAGGAAATTCTTTCTTCAAGGAACAAATAATATTCTGCATACACCTAACAAAAGCTTATGTACCCTTGGTATAACTTCATACAGCTACGCTTGCATCTTATATACTGTGACATGACTACGTTATATACAAGTGGCTAGGTGCAATATGGCAGTACAGGAACAATGGGAGAGCTGAGGAACAAGGTAGCTGAAAGGAAATCAGGCCCAAGGACTAGACATATGCAGCTCTGCAGCATCCTGCCCTGCCGCTTCCCAGGAAGCAGGACAGGATGAGCCAAAGGATAGGTTGCCTGCAGCGCACTGCATTAGGGAGAAGGGACAGATGTTCATGTGGAAGTCACTGGCTTTGTTTTTTAGAATGGAGCAATCCATCAGCTCATGTTGAGCATCTGGCCACGCAGCCTGAACTTCACAAAGGTTTCTAATGAACGTCCTCAAGTGACTGTGTGCTCCAGACAAAGGCCCTATGCCGGGAGGTCTCCACTGGTGGCAGCACCTGAGCTAACACACGATTTTTAGAATACCGTGCAAACAACCACGGGGAAAAAGGGAACAACTCAATCCATTTCCCACTGTATCTTTCCCCTACTATGATCAGAGGCTTCAGATAATCTAACAGCAGACAGAAATGTGGAGTGAAGAGCAAAGTGACTCTCTGATATAACTGTAGACATGGCTGAAGGCAGCAGGACTATTCTGAAAAGAAACCAAGGTCTGTGTCTTCCAGTAGAAACATTTTATACACGTGGGTGATAGATCATTATGTATTACGGTGTCTTGAAGGTAATAATAGCAATAAGAAATAATTTACAACTAGTGCCCCATTTATGGCCTCATAATAGTATGACTTAAATGTTGCATAGACCTTGGACTGGCCCTCAGCAAAGAGTGAAAAGTTTTATTCTTTATGAACCTTGCATGATGGCTATTTTATCTGAAGAAGAAAGCTGTTTAAAGTATGAGAGCAGGATGTTTTCCCTTGGTGTCTCTCTCTCCGTATGACTAATGTGCCCTTTTGATTTCTATTGTATGAAAATCCATTGGGAGGTTTAGGGCAGTTTTATTGCAGAAACCTATCAGATCTTATTGGCCTTCTAGGCTGATTAGTGGTAGGTTGTTTCTCACAGCTTTCCTTTGTTCTCTATCACTGTACCTCTCCTTGAGCTGCTCCGGTGAGGTTTACAATGCTAAATCTTGTCTTGCAGGAATGTGTAGGATGGTTTCTATAGCCTGACTTCTGCGTCATGAAGAACTGCATAAGGTGTCCTTAAAAGTGACAGAACCTGTTGTGGTGGATCTCTCTTTTCAGTTCATAAACTTTATTGTTGTTTGTTTTTTCCCCAAATACAAATATGCCATTAAAGTCAGAGTCAAAAGCAGCTGGGTATTACAAGCCTTCCATGGAAACGAACGTTCAGGTTTTTGGATGTCTTCCAGCCACTTTCTCACGCTGGACTGGTGGAAAGCAGGTTTGAAACTGGTGATGCTTGCCAGGATCAACGCAGGACTTTCCTCTTACGTAGCCAGAATAAGATCTCTGAAGCAGTTGAAAGCAATGTGTGTGACAGGTACACGTATACGTGATGAGTGCCTGTCCCACCCTTAGCTTCAGAGTGGCACATTGGTTGCAAATGCAATCCAGAGCAATCCTCGCCCTTCGGCCTGCTAACCAGCCAAGAGTGTATTGTTTCACATGCCAATGGTACACTGTGGGACAGCTGCCTTACCCTGAGAGAAATGGGGCAAAACCAAGGTCACTGATACAGCGACACAGCTAGAGAGGGACTTGTGTCTGATCCTTCACACTAACCCACTACATCTGAATTCCAGTAAGCTCTGGGGAAGCCTGGAACTACAGCAAAAATTTGTTGTTAATCCATATAATCTGTCATAAAAAGCATTAATTCCTCATTCCTCTGAATTCAAGGGATAAGATAGCTCCTTAGTCTACATTTAGAAGCATAATGAGAAATGCAGCTCCTACAGTTGGAAGCCCCAATGCAAGTGGTCAGTTCTGGTCATCTGTATTATTAGCAGGATGAAAATTTTTAAGCTAATGCTGAAAAAATAAAGGATGCCTGGGACTCTCCGAAAGCAGCTTAATTTTGCAGAGTTCTTACTGGGGAAAAGAAAGAGGATAAGGGAACTAAAAAATATTTGACTTTTTTAAAGTGGAGAATTTCTGTTTTCTTGTTTTGAAAGAGTGTTAAGAAGCTACATTTAGCTACATTAATTTTAGAAGAAAAAGACCTAAGTAAGGAATATTTCATTCCAGATCATGCCAATTTTTCATATTAACTACTGTTAGGTGTTCAAGCACCAGTACAAATTACAGGCTTTCTCCACATATCTCTAATTAGTATGACCTGGTTTTCTGCAAATGCATTGTTGTGGTGTACATTCATTTCTCACGGCATTTCTTTATACAAACCCCTGTTCAATTCATAAAGAGAACATAAACAATTAGCCCAAGCAATCAGGTTTAGTAACACCTGAAATGTTTTCCAGTACCCCATATTAATTTAAAAGTAACAACTACGATAACGTCAGTGCATCTTAGAAAGTAGCAGTAACTTTTTTTTACGTGCAGCAGCCAGTGATTCATTGGTTGACACAGAGAAAATCTTTCTTGAAATACTAAGCAGGTTATAAAACATCATTTGTGCTTTACTTTTGCAGCAGTTTTAATCTGTCTTTATAAAACCATCCAATTAGGACAACAAAAAGGAAGGCTATATTTTTTTAAGTGCTGTTTCTGCCCAAATTAACTGCTTCATTTTGACATAGCACACTTTTGCCTTACAATTTTTCCAAAGCATTACATTTGATTTTTATGTCAAAGAATTGCACATTATTTTAATTTTAAATGGGAGATATGGGAAATCTGCCCCAATTTACTTGAAACCTCATGCTAAGATAGCATGGACTCTGAGCAAAGACAGCATTTAAACCTGCAGACTCTACGCCATAAGACCACAATGAGAATGTGGTAGGTCTGTTCCCATTGCAACTCCAAGCTTTTTGAACTCAATGCTTTTTATGAAGCTCATTAATTATCTTATTAGATTTTATAAAATACCACAAAAAGGAGAATCTTGGTCTATAACTTTGAGGCAAACATCTGCTTTTGTACAAAGCGCTATTTCCTTGTGCACTCATAGCAGGCAGAACCTTGCTTTATAATGGCAGAGCCAGCAACAAGTCTCCAGATCTGCCTGCAGCTCCAGGTCTGAATTATAAACATAGTCACTCAGTGGAACCAGGCTTTTTTTTCCACCCACTGTAAAGGCAAACACAGCCCCACAGAACTATGTGTTTTCAGTCAGGAGTTGCTCGGTGGATTTCTGAGACAGCAATATGTTCCTTTGGTCAAAATTATATAAAAGCATTACACTGGACATACAGCCATGTATTTCCTCATCTCCTGCTTTTGCCAACTCTGTCAGGAGAAGGGATTTTTCTTTATAGTGCTTCAGGACACTACTTTAGGGATAAACCAAGATCTCTCTCCAAGATTCCTTGGGGATGGTCTCCTACTATAAAGTATTTCTTGGGGCACTGACAAAACATATACATAGCATGCCTGATGAGGTAACGTGATGCATGCTTCTTGTAGCCACGTGGTTTTGGCAGGCTCCTACTCCTCACATTACAATAGAGTTTTTCCCAGTGCTCTCATCACTTCTTCTCCTTCCTACCTCAAGTCTCCTCTGTGATGATCAGAAAACAGAGAAAACTACAGATTAAGAAATAAGGCCCAGAATGAGGAGCATGCATACTTTTCACTTTAGAGAAGTAGTAGAGTCTATTTAAACTAAACTAGCAGCCGAGGTACACTGTAACAGAGAAACACGCAAGGACCAAATCTTTCTAAAACGGCACAGCACATCGCTGTACAGATCCCTGGCCTCACTGTGTAAACATGCAACACTCTTTCCACTGCCTTTTTTACCTAGCTTTACATTTTGTTCTTTTGCTCTTTCAAGTTTATAACTGTCGTAACCACCTGGTACATGATAGGAAATTGTTTTCCCAGAAAGCACACTGCTTAATTAGCCTCTACATGGTATTTATCCTGCTTTTTCCTTTGCCAGTTAGAGAAGTAAATCATCTGACAAAAAATGTCCCAAATGTGTTTCAGTCTAAATTCAGATTTGCCTCTCTTGCACACACTTCAGACTGAGTCTCTCACTTGCACAAAGCTCTTCTGCTGTCAATCTTACCCGCAGCAGAAGCCACAGTAAACTGGCGATTTATTGGAAGTTGCCTGTGATGGCGAATTACACGTGTGCATGTCTTTATTTTCCTATTCTTTCTTTACTCCTCATTGCAGCCTTTGGATCCACTGATTGTCCTACAACAGTATTCATGCTTCAGTTAGCACTTTTTTCAGACACCTGGTCCACAAGAGCTTTTTCAGGCAACAGAGGAATGCTCGAGACCTCAGAAGTCACAGACAGGCATATATTTAAAGGCCTTATGTCTATCTGATACTTAGTGAATTAAAATCGAACCAGCAGTCAAATTCTTCGTGCCTTCACATAATGCCTGGCAGTCTATTAATACAAAACTTTGTCTTAAAGAGGACGTGTCAATGCTGGGTCCTCTCAGATTCAGAACAGAAAGGAATGTTCTTCCACCTGTATCAGTGAATTTATTTCAAGGAATCACGTTGCGGTGCTTCTGGACCAAGCTGATCTCCTGTCAGGATATTACATTGATAAGATGACAGAAGCTATCCTTTTGTCTTGCTCTGAAATGAGTTATTTTTAATACAGTAACTTTCTCTATGATATTTGTTACTATTTGGAAACTAAAACTACCTAAAGAGTTTATAGTGTCACAGAAGCAGCCTTATGGAAATCTGTATGTTACAGTCCAATGCCCGCTCTAGGAAGGTTCAGAATAAAGTACACATAAAAGGTTTGAGGCAGCAGAATAATTTCAAAACACTTTTCATAGTCAAAAGCAATTTAAAATGTTTATAGCACTTCTATATTTTTGCTGTGAGTGCTTCAATTTGGGCATCAGTCAAGCCGAACGCTCAGAGCACAGCTCAGGACAAACTGAACTTATTTACAAATATAGCCATCAAAAAGGAAAAGAAAAAGATAGGTCAGGAAGCCCAGCTGGGGAAGAATTACACCCCAAAAATAGAAAAAAACCCCAGTTTGGGTTGAATAAAAAGCAGCAATCAGAATTCCTCGTGGTCAGCTCTGGATATTGAGCTAAGATGAGAGAAAGAAAAGTGAGAGTCTTTCAACATGAAAATAAACAGAAGGAAATGAAGCTATAAACTCGCAGCAATAGCCGACTATCTCATCCAGTTGGTAACGCTCCCTCTCAGAATGATTTCTCATGTGCTGCTGTCTGCATATGCATATTTGCTTTGCATCGGCCAAAAATTGGTCAGCAGCTAGAGCCTATGCCAAGATAGGCATGGAAAGGAGGGGAAAACAAGCTGCCGCACCCCAGTCTGTAACCATCACCCTCCCTGCTCACTTCCCACCCCTACATCCACCTGAAGCACTCTGTTCTTCCCTATCCATAGACAGCAACATCTTAGAGACCCTGGCAATCTCAGATGCTGCCGATTTTATCCCTTGTCCAAACAAGCTTTCTCACACCCCTACAGCTCCAGCCAGTCAATTTTATTGAATGAACATAAGTGGCCACCCAGTTCTACCTTCCTGGTAGATCTCTACTGCCAAAACCACTCCCGTCCTTTAGAATAGCTACTACTAATTTGCATATTCCCTTAGGAAAATAACTAATTGGGTTAAAACGTATATTTATTTGCTGGTCTATAATTTAACAAAAATGCTGTTGCATGTGTGGCCGGCAGCAAAAGTTAGTTGTCCCCCAGAACAGTATCTTGACAAACACCATCTGTATTTTGGTTGTAGGCAGCATATTAAGCCTGAAGCAGTACCAGCAAGTTTAAACCTCAAACTGTAAAAGAAGTCATCTACTCTATTAGGACAGATGCAAAATAATTATATACACTGTAATTACCTACAGAAACAAAACATGGCACTGATGACATACTCTTATTCATGCTGACTACAGGGTGAAGATGATTTGCTTCCTGGCCTTAGTCTCACTGGTGACCAGGAGTGACTAGAGCTCCGGCAGAGGAAGGTCTGCCCCCAAAGAGCTACACTGTTACTGACCCACCGGGTCTTGTCTATGGACACATCTGGCCCACGTACTTAAAGCACAAGAAGGAAATGGAGGACAGCAGCGTTGATGCTGTTTATTTAGATGGAGGAAAGTTCATTATAGCAGCAACCACCTCTCACAAGGAAACAAAAACAGATCAGAGAAATTACAAGCGCCATTTAGTTTAGAAGGGTTTCTGAGAAGACAGACCCTTTAAAGAGACTCTATTCACTGTGTTAGCCAAGGTCTCACTTATTTTTCCTTGTCTCCTAAAGCTTTCCTTCAGACAGATTTATTACTTAGGAAAACGTTTTAGAATCTGAGTAGGCAGGAGCGATAAAACCAACAAGAAGAAACAAAGCTTCAGCAGGGAAACGTTCCTTCTGGCCTTACTGCCTCTACAGTCAAATCAGTCCTACTACAAAGCTTCGACACAGGGCTTATGCTTCACCTACACCTCAAATGAGAGAGTCCTATTTTAGGGATTTGCATCAGACCTTCTGTTGCCATTAGGCTGAATTTCCCTCCCACCAGAAGCAGTAGAGTCCCAGTCTGTTCACCAGACATGCCTCACCTTTGCACTGAGCCTTCATAACATTTTCAGACTTTACTGAAAAATAATGGAAGTGCCACACATCAATTTGGGCTTTATTTCTGTATTGTGCAATTCATTTCTGCGACCGTGTTTGGTTACCTAAGAAACAGTCACTGGGTAAAATTTGACTGATTATGTTGTCAGGTTGATTGTCAGTGCTGTAGGTAGTTTCATGGGGTATATGTGTGTGTGGGATGCAAAAAAATTTAAATAAATACTTGACAATGTTAGTTCCTTTTAGTAGTATTATGGAAAAAAAGAATATGAAAACCATGAAGTGTATGAGGAGCTGAGTTACATTCTGAGGTTAATTTAACCAAAGAAAGAAAAAGAGAATAGGCCTTCAAGCAGAAAAGAAGGTATTTTTAGAAAAGCAATCTGTACTGGAAGGTTAGTAACACAATCACTTTATAAACTCTGCAAGATTTTAATAAGTACTGAACTTATTTTCAAATAACAGCAGTCCTCAGTGCTTTCATTTGTCATTGCCTTGCTGAAAATACAGAAGCACAGCAGCTTTATTCTGTGACTCTCCAGTGTTGGAATCCCTACGTGCTTGATTATTTGGGCACTGGGAATATGTACAATTTTGCTTGCAGGCCACATCATTTGGATTGAAAGGTCCACCAATTTTGTATTGCCAAACAATTAAAAAAATAGCTGGTTGAGAGATGAACATCTCCTTAGAGCTAACCATGTGCAATATGGGTTTGTTTTCAGGACCACTGCCCCAACTCTGGTGTAAAGAAAGAAGCTGCCAGACCAAATAGAGCTGCTCTGAAATTGTGGTACTGAGGAATGCAGAAAGATAAAGGAAAGAACGAGTATCATTTTAATTGTCACAGACCTGATAAGGCAGAATTTTATCAGGTTCTGGTAATACTGCAGAGATCCATTTGTACCAAGAAGTGTGCTTTCTTCGAGGTTCTTACATAAGCTGTGGTAACACGTGCATCAGAGAACAGATTTTTTTGGTGCAATCTGAAAGCATTTTCCCTTATTATCACTGCCCCAGTATTTCTTATATATGAGGATATTTCAGTCCCTTCATTATAGACCTAACTACAGTGGGGGATTTGCTGAGCAAAATTCCGGTGTTACCCCTTTCCTAAAGGTTGTGGAAGACTGATAGTAGTGCATCTGCAGCATCAGAAAGTATGCTGACAGCAACACGCTCTTCAGTGATAAACAATGTTTATAAAATAAGGGGCTTGGGGGAGAAGAGGGATTGCTTTCAAGTATTTCAGGATCAGTTCTTCTACCATAGGTGCTGAATGTTTCAACCAAGCACAGAACCACATGCAGTGAAAACAGAAATCTCTCGGGAGTAAATATTCACTGATGACGCTGTGGCAGTGGTAAGGAAAAATCAGACTTGTTCACTAGCCCTAAGCATGTCACATTTGATCCTAAAGTGCTTTTCTGGCTGGACAGTAGCCAGAGGTTTCTGGGTGCAAGTCCCTACAAGGTCAGTTCTTTTTTCTCTCATTAAAAAATAATGTCAGAACCACTGTAGCATGGTGGCTCGACAGCCTAATGTATCCTGGTTAGTGCGCCGGCCTTCTGCTCTCAAATACCAGTTGGGGATCAAAACGCACAGCAAACACTCAATGAATTTCCAGGTCTGTTGCACTGGAACAGAGAGGGGTCTTTGGGTTTTGATATTATGAAGACATTTTGCTTTTGGGAAGGTAAACAGACCATATGTTTGGAGAGATGACTGACTTCTGCAGGGATTTGAAAGAGCACAGATCTATTTTGTTGATTATTTCTATAATGAGGATAGAGTGAATAAACACATTACCAAAAATCCAATGTACTGGAAGACTGCTCCAAATGAGAGTACAAGTCTGTGTTCTATCGCATTTACTGCTAGACAGAGTATTTCAACGGACAGACTACCTGAGAAGTAGGAATCCTACTTTTCAAACTATGCTAACAGTTTAAGCATTTTCCCCTCCTACTCTGCAATAACAAAGAGAATTTTCTCAGGCTTTTTTTTTTTTTTTTCCCCCCTGTTTTTGTCTCAGGGAAGATGGTACTTGGGGAAGAAGAGTTAAAGAAACCCACACCCTAAACCCTTCTTTTTGTACGGTGAGCCCAGTGACTTGTGTGGTTGCTGGCAAGGTAGGAGACAGAATCCTAAACTTGCCCTGTATAAAGCAAGAGCCCTTTATACATCTACCTTGCAGCAGACTTCAGGGTTTGGGGCTACAGAATCAACCTTTCCTTGGCCCAATCGATATTGAATCCATTTTATTAAGCAGAACAGGATTTTGCAAGACTGACTCTAGGTCTGGTAAATAATGGTGTTCACAACCTGTTTCACTGGTAATGAAACAAAGGTGCTCAGTACCAAGCCCGGTACCAAGGAACAGAAAAGCAAAGTGTTGGGACAAAGAGAAATACCAGCAGCTGGAACCCAGTGTTTTGGCCAATGAAGCCTGGGGGAAGAAAGAAGGAAAACAGCTGATATTTTGACATCCTCTTCTATCACCCCGTGTCCAGAAGACATTTGTGCTTATGAAAGGGTAATTTTCTGCCTGTAAGAAGAGACGAGCGTCTCCAGGCCTGCTGCAGCAGGGCAGTGCCAGGGTAGGAAGAGATATCTGTTACACGGCTCTGGAAGGGACTGACAGTTATGAGAAAATTGCCATAAATGAAAGAGGCATTATGGTGTATTAAGCCATTTTTGCTTATGTGATTGTCACAATGAAGCCCTGCATTTCTCCAAGCCTTCACACGTAAGCACTGCACTGCCGCTTGGATTTTGCCTTTTAAGTTGCAACCTTTTGCCATTTATTTTACCTATTAACAAAATTTCGTTCATTGGAGCCTAGGAGGTACTCCATCAGGGAACACCATTCAGGAATGGATATGCTATAGAGGCATAAGCGCGGTCTTAACGAGAGGAAGGTCGATGTTACAGACTAATAGAGTGAGTCTTTGCCCTACTGTGGGGACTCAGGCAGACTCAGTGCTCTCCTGTACGGTACACATCTTTTGAGGAGCAGTGTCAAGGGAGAAAACCAAGTTGGAGAGAGGGAAGGTCCCATCCTGAACAAAAGAAATACTTGACAGTGTTTGCCAGTACGAAGCGAAGTGCGCAGTGCATTTCACTAAAGCTGCAAGACAGGCCATGACCTTGATTTACACTGACTGCAAATTATGTTTACAACAACTAAACACCACAAACAGAAATTTCACAGTGCTCTTTTAATGCAAGTAATTTCATTGCTATATCATGCAAAAATAAGAGCTGCAGTCAGTGACTTCAAAAGACAGGAAGGCCGCAGCTTTAGATATTTAATTTCTTCCCCCCCCTCCCACCGGTGTAAGACTGGGTTTAGAGTGCCTGGGTGGGTGCTTACCAACTGCTCTGTGCCTCTCTAGAAGAGGACCTTACAACCTTTCCAGTAAATACTGAAGGGGGAACTCAGTTAAACCTTTCTCTACAATGCTGGGGACAGGTCCATTTTCTACTGCTGTTTTATTTCTAGAGCTGATGATTAAATAACCCACCATGCAGTTGCCTTATGGCAGTCAGTAGAAAATTAAATATTTCCCCATGCAGAGTTCATTAGACATCAGAGTTTCCTAGTTAATTTGTTAGGCCTCTATGAATTCCTAGGGAATACTATAAAATTATAATTTTGGTCTATTCTCCCCCAACCTATTATGGAATACATTTCATTCTCTCATATCTAAAGTATAGTGAATGAAACTATTAGAGGAGAAAACACATCTGGATCCCATTTACATTTCTTTTCATGCAGATCAACATAACAGGATGAATTCAGTTCAATATTCTTTATTCAGGGAAGAAAAAATTCAAACTGAAAGAACTACTAGATTGCCCCTCCTACTACATAGCACTAATGAATTTTTTTTTCCCCACTTCACTCTGTTCTGCTTTTAAGACAAGAGTCCTATTTCAAATTACACAGCACCTCCTGGAGAAGGGAGAGAGTATCTGGAGGCATGAAGAAGCTGCCAATTCAAATTCACGCGTTGAAGTCCCAGACATGCCTCTTCAATGCTGCCTGTGTTCAGCTGGATGAATTTAAGCTTGCAACTGCTTTCCACTTGCGAAGTGGTATCTTCACCTACACACTTAGAAAAGGTCCCAGTTTAGATATGGCAAGTTGACTCCTGAGACTAGTATCAAGACCAGGCAAATAAGATACAAGTTACCCTTCTGAAACCTAATGCATGCTGCCAAGTTCTGAAATAAAGACTTCCACGCACAGAAGAATATTTAATTTTCACATTATCTCGCACTCAGCAACAAACTCCAACCCATTTAGCAGCCACAAAGGCGGGAGAGTGGGCAGAAGGAAAGCCCATGGAGCTCTACAAAGATCCCATCTAGGTGCCTACAGGGAAGAGGCAGGTGTAGAGAAAAGGGCAAGACTCATAATGAACTCATGGCCATTCTCAGTTTGCAAGGGCAGGATAAGGAGAGTACATATTCTTTCTTTTCTGAGCAGTTAGCTATCTCCAGTAAGTTTGGCACATATAACACAATGTGTTTTATCAGTTCCTATCCACCCTCCTCCTCTCTTCGGGGGCTGGGGGCGTAGGGGAGAGGGAAGAGATAAATTTGGACAAAACTGATGTTAGAAAAAATATTGTGCAATTGTAATCAGGAAACTGTCATGGCAATAAGACGCTCACCACCGAGTTTGATAGGATGGGGAAAGGCTGCACTCTGCTTTAATGGATATAAGATCTCAAAGAAGATTTAGCTGAGAGCGTTGCGCGTTCTGCCGCCACACAGACATTTCAGAGAACCGAACAGCTTCATAGTACATTCTGTGCAAAGTACTAAGCCTCCATACATACGGCTGGAATTATTTTTGACACAAAAAATGAAGTTGTTAATTTTCCTTGCTGTCAGTACTATCATTACTTGTTCATTTATAGATAAGGTCCTAAAGTATTGGATATGCTGCTAATCTTGTTTGCAGACCAAGCTTGCTACCAGTTGTGCAGTCACTTGTCTTTTCTAATCAGATAACTGCTGTACCATCAAAGATGCACTTTAATCTCTGATCAGCACCCATTTCCCAAAACCACCCAGCATGTTCTCTTAAATACAGAGAGATTTACTGAAGCCAAAATTTTCTTTTGGCAAGTAGTAAAAAACAAGAGAGGGGACCTTAAAACTGATCACTCACGTCAAATGGAGGCAAGCAATTTCTCTCACAACAGCCCACTAACAGTTTGACTAAATACTGAATGTTGATCTGGGTGTTAATAGATGTTATCCCAAATACTCATCTATTCCACAGACACAGAAGTATGCATGTATATATGAACATGTGTACATTGCTGGGGGGTGTGCGTGTGTGTATCTGGCATGCCAACTCACTCAGATGCATGTGTGTAGTCTACAAAAGAGCAAAAACCAAATTCCTTTTAAAAAAAATGAAATAAACCACCTCTTTAAGTATTCCAGAGCAGTGGATAACAGAATTAATGATTAAGGTGTACTGAGCTCTTGGGAGTCTGATTTAGATTAATTCAGACAATACAGTTGCTTAGCGTTTCGTTTAACTTCCGCAGTCCTCATTATAAATAAAAGTAACTTACCACATGCTATATGAACTAGCCTGAACCCCAGAATTAAGGCATTAGGTAGTCATGCATCTTCTGTCTTTTTACCAAATTCTCTGTAATACTAATCACCAGGGCTCACAGCAGCATAGAACATGCAACCACACCATCTGCAAATTTCAAGCAGCAGGGCTACTCAACGGAGCAGCGTTTCTGACTGTTAGTGCTCGGCTTTGGATTTCCAATTGGCATTGTCCTATTTGTGCTGTAAGTATGAGAGGCCAAAGAAAACATTAGTATGGTTTGACTTTGTACCATGACAAAGTGAGACCCGAAACAAAAATAAAAATCATCACAAGTCATTTGTTTCAAATATAACCTGCCACATACTTTCCGACCCTCATGCGGATATGCCAGACACATGAAAAATGAGGTGTAAACTCCCATTTTCCCCCATTTGCTTTTCCACAGGTCACAGAAGAGCACGTGCTAGAGTTCTGTGTCCTAAAAAATAGTGTCAAGTGCTGAGAGGCACGCACCAGGCACACTTTGTAATGCATAACCACAAATCGGGGGGAGGGTCCCACAGCACCACAGACCCATTCCTTGTAACCTTGAAAACCGACCCACTGTTAACTGATACAAATGATGTTTTACACAGCATTCTTGTAGGAAAGAGTAACTGGACCGTGGCATACAAAGGCAGGGGTTTCCACATGCAGAGATGGAACAGACAGGTTTCTCTGTGCGTGGAGGGTTCCGCCTCCCCAAAGTGGATTTCAGAATCCGCTCTGGCAAGTGCAAAGTTTTAATGGATCTCTGCTCTTCCTCCTGAAATTGTGTGGTTGCACACACCTAAGAGACTGACAAGAAAACGTGCACTACTTTGTCTTCAGCGTCTGATCTTGATATAATTATAACAACCTCAATTAGAAGATTTTGATGGCTTTGTTATGGAATGATCGCTTTGCAGCATCACTTAAACTTACGCACTTCATCATTCCTGACTCTTCTACGCCTTTTGTTCTTCTTTTGTCACGAAGAGAACAATGACAGTGGAATATACTGACACAAATTAGAACAGCTTATTCTCGTTAACTTCTCTAACAAAGAGAACAGAGACTGAGCAGTATCCACAACAGCTCTGTCAAACACTGATTTACGTCGCGGTGTCACAGTTCATGCAAAAAGTGAATGTGAGGCTGTCTGTACAAAAGTAAACATAAAACACTTGGCTGGATGAAACCCACACATTTTCTGGTTTGTGCAGGGAGTCTAGAAGCATTTCATGTCTTACTACCACACGTTGTGCCTCTCTCAACCCTGCCTCCTCCTTTTCGTCTCTGGCACTAATTTGTCACAGGGACACCTCCATCCTGTGCTTATCTGAAGGATTTTTGATTCCCAGACCTTTGTGTGCCAAAGGCAGCAGTACTGAGCACATGGTTGGTGACTTGTTTCAGGGAGGGCATGTGGCAACTAGAAACCTGCTTGACTTTACAGGTGCTTGTTGTCCCTAAAGCTGTTGGTGGGGATTAAATCATGGTCTTGGCCTGCATTTACAGCTGCTATGTTGTGGGAACCTGAAACGTTCCCAGATTGTGAACAGTTAAAATGTTCCCAGCCAAACAAAGCCATTAATTCCCAAAGATTTGTTTCCAGATTTCCTTGCCTTTCTCCATAAACAACTGTTGGCAAGTCTCTAAAATCCGTTCATATTGAATTGCTTTGCTAATCTGCATATGCAAATAGAAGCAATTCAAAGTTAAGTGTCAATTTCCATAAACATTACAATATCCGGCTTGATAATATACATGTGCATGTGAAATACTAAGCCTAATTAGACCTCAGGAGTATA
Organism: Zapornia atra; assembly: GCA_013400835.1. Taxonomy (NCBI): domain Eukaryota; kingdom Metazoa; phylum Chordata; class Aves; order Gruiformes; family Rallidae; genus Zapornia; species Zapornia atra. The sequence continues at coordinate 42,685 of VZTU01013418.1, forward strand.
TATAAATAACTTTTATTGTTCTTCCATGTTGAACCTAAGCTTTCAGGCACCTGAACTCCAAATCCAAAGGTTTATCAGTTGCCCTGCGAGATATGTCCTGCGTCTGCTCCTTTAACGTTAGGAGTTTCTGCCTCTAATCAGAGCCATGCTAACTTAAACTAATTGACATAATGAAATACTTTCTCAAGGCTTCCCTTTTGCACAGGTCATTTTTGTTATTTGTAACTGAGTGAGAATAATATATCAATAGCAAATACAGTTTTCTGCCAGCAATTCCAGGTCCACGCGGCAACATTTAATTAATAGGGTTTGTATTTTCCATCAGGGAAGTCTATGCTACTTTACTAAGCAGCAATATACTTCTGGCTTTAATAACAAGAACTTCTCATGAGCAACACACCAGCCTTTCTTACAGGTAGATGAAAATACGAAAAGGAAATAAAGGGGCATAGATGTGGTTCTACAGTATACATATGTGTGTTTATTAGCTGTCATTATAGACATCATGATTCTTCCCCCAAAATTTATATCAGGTGCAACTCTAATGGAATCAAAAGTTAAAGTCATGTAAAGTTTGGCCTGTCTCAAGCTTTTTCTTATTTTCAGCAATACAACTTCCCTTTTCTTCCCCCAAGGTTTTATGTGAAAACATGATGACCTGATCAAACAAATCCACCATTCTCACCATTTTATGGAAAACGTATTTTCTTTAAATCAATACAAAAAATCCCATACAGACATATGTAAGAATAAAAGCTAGGCACTGACAGATATGTGCAAGATTGATCATTTCCCAGAATCTGATGGTTTATCTCTCTTATTTCTATTTACATATATAAGTGAATTTTGGAGAGAGTGGAAAAAGAATCTTTCAATCATACATGAAAAAATGTTCTTGAAATTCAATCTAAAAAAAAAAAAAGTTACGCATACAAGTAGATCCTGTACATAAAAATAATATACCTGACTTGTAAATTGTTCAGGACGAGACTACCTCTTTGCTTTGCAAAAGAACTTCTGCAATGGGATTTTTGGCAACTGACACCTTTAGGTTTTATTGCTTTTGACAGGGCAATTTCTAATCACAGACAAACAAGAAAAAAACCTAACTACTAAGTGTGGAAGTGTTAAATAAATTAATCAACTCTTAAATTTTTAAAATATTCACAATATTTATTGACAATTTAGGGGTTTTTTTTAAACAGCTTTCTAATTGCTTTTGAAGAAGCAAGCAAAATTAATCTTTTACAATGATGACAGGAAGGTTTGAAGACAAAGTTTGGAAATAATGAGGGAAGAAAGGAAAGCAGGTGCAGAGGTAACATACAGACCGAAGCTTAGAGATGTAATGGGGCAGTCTACTGCTTGAAAAGCAAGGTGTAGACATTCATGCAGTGGAAACTCACCGAGAGAAGGAAAGAACATATAGCAAGTCAGAGAAGAAAAAATATTGTACATACGGGTGCTTCTGGAAAGTCAAAATGCCCTTAGTGGTATTTCTGACAGAGCTGCGAGTGTGTGCAGTTGAAAGATTGATTACTATTAAAGACAGAGAAGTAGAACACCACCTTCCATCTGTGGTATTTCTCCCATGGAATGTAGCACAGATGCATTTGCCAAAATCTTAGATTTCTTGTTACAATCAGGGTGCAGTAGGAAACGAGACTAAGGCGTTTCTTGAACAACCTTTTCACACGTTCCTTTTGCTGCATTACACTGCCTGGCCCACGCAGAGTGCCCTAATACAGCCCTGTTTCACAACAAATCAAGAGTTCAGCTCACCTGACAGAAGGGAAATATGACAAGTTTTAAAAATAGCAGCACAGCTAAACTGCAATTTTCCCCTCTAACCAGCATGTCCTAATCTCTCAGCTTTGATCTCCTCTTCATCTGGGAAACCTGACACTAAACACTGCAGGCAAATTTGTTTCACCTAGCTGTAAGCATTTCCTTGGAGACAGCTCATGAATGAGATTGGGGGGTTGTCTTTTCCCATGCCAAAGTTTCAAGTTACACAGCAGAGGGGCACTCGCTTCACAACCTGAGGAACTTTTAAAGGTATCTCCCAGTGGGGCTGACACAAAAAGCAACTCAAACATCTACAGTTCCAGCCCATTCGTAGTTATGAACTACTGTACCTTTCACCTGTGCCTTTGTCTTGCTCTTGGCTTAACTGCAGGAGAGCTTGGCCATCCAGCTACTGGATGGGGTATGGTCATGGCGTCCAGATGGCATCTGAGCCCAGCTCCTGCCAAACCTTATGAGGAGCAGCTCAGGGAGCTGGGGGTGTTCAGCCTTGAGAAGAAGAGGCTGAGGGGAGACCTTATCACTGCCTAGAATTACCTGAAAGGAGGTTGTAGAGAGGTGGGAGATGGTCTCTTCAGCCAGGTGACAGGAGATAGGACAAGGGGAAATGGCACCAAGCTGCGCCAGGGCAGGCTAGATGTTAGATGTTAGGTTAGATGTTAGGAAAAAGTTCTCCACTGAGAGTTGGGATGTGGAACAGGCTGCCCAAGGAGGAAGTTGAGTCACCAACCCTGGATGTGTTGAGAAGACAGGTAGATGAGGTACTTAGGGACATGGTCTACTGGAGGACAGGTATGGTTGGACTTGATGATCTCAAAAGTCTTTTTCAACCCAGTCATTCTGTGATTCTGCCAGCTCCCTTGGGATACTTCACCATGAACACTGGGGCTTGCTGAATGGATCAGGATTGAGAAAATAACACAGGCCATCACTACCTGAACCCTTAAGGTCACTGATACTCTCAGTCATCATCACAGCTCTGTACTGATTTTCTGGGTGACACCAGCGTGACTAAAAATCAGCTTCTCAAAGAGACATAAAGGCTCCACACTGTAACTCGCATCGTTACCAAACACAAGTAAAATCAAACGCTAGGCACTTCACATGGGTCTGCCCTTCAGAGGCACTCCATTCTCAGGCACCAGAATAGCAGTGCCCTGGAAGTTCCAAAGCCCCAAACAACACTTTTTTCATCATCTGGGTTGGTTTTTTTTTCCTTCCCCAGAGGACTCACACAGTTTGCTTCCTTTCCAACAAATTGGGAATGCTACGTCCTCAGAAGCCATGCTACACCTGGACATTACTGGAATGCTCCCCAAAATCTGTGACAGTCATCGCAGAGGACAAGATAGAAGTCTGTTCATGAGGTATGAAATTTGGCTACTCCACAGTGGCATCTCTACACTTTGAGACAGAGATAAATATTTGACTATCTAAAGGCTAATTAAGTACTAACGTGCTAATTAGTGTTATAATGGATTTTTTTAAACACTTACAGAAATAATTAGACCGGGTGTCAAGATGCAGCAAGCACAGACATGATTATACATTGAGGATAAAATCTGAATCACTGCTTTCTTGTGGTTACCTGACACCTAACAACAACGGAAATTGTCCTTGGAATGACTGCTATCCATGGCTTTGCTTTTTTGCAAGTTAATTTTGAGTCATCTGTGAAAGCAGCACAGTTCCTCTTTACTTTCTTGTATTTTTAAATCCACAAGATACTGTATTTCAACAAAGTATAGAAGATCTTACCCACAGAAGTTCTCTGATATATAAAAATCAAAAGTAATTAAGCATAATAGAAAGCAGATATTACAAATAACTGCTTTGGGACAGTGCTTTCCAAATGATAGAATCCCATTGCCATTTACTTTTACCAAAGTAAAAGCCTTAATATTAGAAACTAAGGAGAGCCTAGGATTTATGGGACGATTTTCAGAGTGACAGCGCCTGTTACCTCAGTAGGGGGTCGCCTCTTTCGGTAGCCCTCTCCCACCGCTTGCTATTATGGCCCCAAATTTCTGTGTCTTCCTGATCATGCTGAGCTATGTATTGTTTGCTTATGCCCAGAGTATCAAGAGCTCTACATCAAACCTCTTCCCTTTATTATTTTTCACTCAAATCATCTGCACAATTACCGTTATAATTCTTTGATATTTCCAGGTCACTGAGCAAAATCATAAAAATTCATTCTTGAAATAACATTATAGGGACCTTACTGGAAACATCCTCTCTTATCTAATGAATGCTAATGAATTAATCAGTTTTTATTTATTTTAGTGATCGGGTGGTCATTTTGCATATTCTGACTTTTTCAAGTTCAGTAGTACTCTAACCAAAGCTCAGTGGCATTTTAGAAATATACTAATTCAACACAATGCACTATATTTAATTATTAACTTGATTTAGAGTATAATATTGCAGAACAGCCAACAACGTCAACAAAAATATTCTTATGTTTCTAGTGCCATCTTTGCAATTTCACCCTTTCCCTCAGTGAGCTGTACAAGGCTGACAACCTTAACATTACCTGGATCATTCTGCTCACACAACACCAGAAAAATGTCATTGCTGCTGTCTCCAGGTTTGCTAAAAATCATCACTAGCGGCCTAGAGAGATCCTAATTCCAGAACTCTTCAATATATCTCAATCAAAACTACTGTGCTTAACACTCCTAATGTGCAGATTTGTTTAGTATCTTCTTGAAGTACTTAAGGAAATGAGAAGGATGTTATATTCATAGAAGTGCTTCCAAGATACAGAAAAGAAATAATTACAGAAAAATGGCAATTGTTATTCTCCTAATAGATAAAATACACTGTCAGAATTTTTTTCAAAATAAATCTCAGGCTCTTACCACACTATGACAGCCATAGATTTCTCTCTGTACCATTTGGTTTCCCCTGCCAATTTATTATAATCACCCACTTCTGGTTTACATTCCCTCTTTTTACCTTATGTGCTATTTTAAAGTAGATATAATAAACCCATTAAAAAAGGAAATTATGTTTCTTAAAATTATTAACACTTTCCCTATATTTATTTTACATATATATGTGTGTGTGTAGGTGTATGCAGGTATATATTTATCATAGCCATCTTTCCAAATCCTAGGTATTATGAAATAAATGTCTGTATTTTTCTTAAGCTAAGCATGGATTGTGAGATGTGCATAAGCCTTGTTGACTTGTCTTCAACAAGTTTTTTAAAGTAGCATGGAATTTAGAACCAGAACTATGAAACAGCTTGAAAAGATGATGGGAAAATATGTGTTTTTCTAGGTACCGCTAAATTTCATGCTTTAAAATTAAATTAGAATATAAATTCACAGCTTTCAGCTTCCAATATATTTAGATGTAGTTTCAAATATTAAGTTCAATTATGAGTAATTTGAGGCTAGATTGTCTCCTTGTTATTACTTTGAAAGCTTTCTTTGTCTTTCATAACCTGTGGTGACAAGGCAGAAAAAAGCAATTTTTATGAGCTAGTAGCAGACACTTTTTCTGCTCTAATTAAAAGTCATAATTACATTTTTGATTAACCCAGAATGAACAATAAAACAGATTAGTTATCAGCTTGCTGCATTTTGTGGAGCAATATCGAAGCTTAGAAAATTTTAAATTCTCTGACACCCTTAGCGTAACTAGATAAAGCAAAAACATAAATGTAATTTATGTTCAGCAATCTACATAGATTTATTTCTATTTTGACATCTTATTTGGAAAATGAGAAGAAATACTAAGACAAACTTCTATCATTGTAGATTTTTCTTTGTTCATAAGCTGTGGTTTTTGCTTGCATTCTTTTATATAACTTAATTTCACAATAAGAAAATTTGTTAATACCAAAAGTCAGTTATTAAGGTTTTGACTGTCAAAAATTAAGTATTTTGGAAGGGTGATTTGATGTTTCTAAAGAGGGCCAATACTCAACACCTTTTTTGTGATGATGTTGCACAAAGACTAATTCAATTAACTGTCATGGTTTAGGATATCATAGAATCATAGAATGGCCTGGGTTGGAAGGGCCCCCAAGGATCATAGAGCCCCAGCCCCCCTGCCACAGGCAGGGCCATCAACCTCCAGGCCTGGAGCAACACAAGGTTGCCCAGGGCCCCATCCAACCTGGCCGTGAACACTTCCAGGGATGGGGCATCCACCCCCTCTCTGGGCAGCCTGTTCCAGCCCCTCACCACTCTCTCTGTAAAGAACTTCTCCCTAATATCTATTTTAAACCTTCCCTCCTTTAGCTTTAATCCATTCCCTCTTGTCCTACCCTTGTCTACCCTTCTAAAAAGTTGATTCCCCTCCTGTTTGTATGTTCCCTTTGGGTACTGGAATGCTGCAATGAGGTCCCCCTCATGCAGGACGTAAGTTAGAAAGGCAGACTCCACCTCAATATGCTGAACTATAATATGAAGTAATCCACAGTGTGCTGCTTTCTCCCCAAAACCCAGCACCCTGACACCTCTCAGCTCTGCAAACTCTTTCATAAAGCAGACTTAGAGCATTCAGAGTACCCGAACATGTAAGGGATGCTATTTTATAATGGTTACCAATCTCTTCCTGATGCACACAGTTTCCACCACAACAAAGAACATGATTCACTTTAGTTTCAGAGAATTCTGATGCTTCTCCTGTGCTAAACTTGTAATTCAAGAGCAAACAGTCGAGCCACTGTCCAGGAGCTATGCACGTGGTTGAAACTTAGCAGAAGTTTGAAGGTTTTCATCAGTCAGCATAACTTGTCATTTTATTAGCCACAAGAGCTATAGATACCTATAAATAGGAATCTCATGCATCATAGGCAAATACAACTGAATACAAAATTTTTCAAAATGTGAAAATGAGAAGCAGGCTAGGGCAGTGCTGGGGGAAACTCCTGCAGTGTTCCCTGGGTCAGCCACTGCCAGAAAACCTTTGCCATAGATTTATCTGCAGCATGAAGCTCATCTGAAAAATTTCAACTGTGGGAAGGTATTTAGAGCTTTTCAGTAACTGAAACAGTGCCACACACTTATTAAACAAATAAAAAATCAGAAAATCCAAACTAAGATGACCTCAAAATACCATTAAGCTTTGGGACTTGAATCAAGAGTGAAATCCAGATCAAACTCACAGATTGGGCTGACATCTAAAACCAGCATCTGAAATTTCCATTATACTCTGAGAGTTTCAGAAGTCTTCTGAGAGATGGGAGATTTGTATTCTTACAACCTTGTAGCGTGTTAGAGATCTAATGGTTGGGTTTTTTTCAGGTACTACTAAAAAGCAATAATCTATAGAGTAAAAACTATTTTAGGTCTGTGTAAACTTACAAGTCTCAATTCACAAAGTAAATCACTTTTGTATTGAGGACATGAAAGAACCAGGGTCCTTAAGGTTTGACTTTGACAAAATCAAGCTTACCAGGGGACCATACCTATAGGGCTACTCCGAGCACCTCTTTTTCACCTTCTAACTTCTGACTGCAAGTTTACCTACAGCTTTTATTTCAGATATAGGAAAGGGAAGAAAAGAAAAAACCCACAGTTTATTTCATTTTCAAGACTTAAAAGATATACTAGTCCAGTGTTCGTAGCTAACTACAAGCTAAGAGATTTATACACTAATTCTGAAACCAATGCTAAGGGATTTATAGACATTGACTTGAGCAAGAAATTTTGCACATTGACTTGCTTTGGAATTTGAGGCTACTTGTGCAATGGGGTTAAGGAGAAAAAAAAAAAGTGCATGAATCTATTATGAATCTCCTGGAAGAGTCCTTACTGTATCCAGTTTAAAGTAATAGTTTTAAATGTGAGCAAGTAAAGGTCAGATGTACCTCTAATTACTTTAGACATCTTTTAAAATTCTATTAATGTTGTCATAAAATAGCAAGATTCTGTGTGTAGAACACCCACAAGACAATTAGCAGAAAATGTACGTAAGGTTTAACCAGCTGTAGAGAACTAAACTATTGAGATTGCACGTGATACCTATAGTCGATACTCTTAGTTTTAAGAGCAAGCCTCTATAATTCAGTATCACAGAATTACGGAAGTATCTTAGGGTTTTCCAGATGTTTCTTCAATTAAATACATCTAAATACAGCTAATTTTTTTTTCAATATATGAGGTAACACTTTTGCATAAAAGGAAAAGAAAAGGATGTATAATAACAGACTCAGCTTGCATTAATGACAGACAATTCCAGAAGAAAAGAAATAGGGCAAACCTTTTCCTCTTACTCCCACCCCCCAAATTTCCTAGCATTAAAAATGAAGCAAATTCTCCAGATTTTAAATATTCCTTAGCAATTAACTGGGAAAACTAGATGAGCTCTGCAAAAGGATAGAAGTATACATATGGGCAACCAGAAAAAGGAGGTGACATTTGTCATGTTCAGCAACATTAAGAGAGGATGAGATCAGAAAGGGTCTAATTTTGCTGGATTGTAAAGACAAGGGCAGACGAAAAGGTGATTCTGAGAACCTCTAAGACTTCACCCAAAGACAAGGTTTATCTCACATTGGTGTAAAGGGTCAACAGAGGTCAAGCTGTTCTCCCTGCCCATAATTAAGAAAGCTAATCTGTTCCTATTGATAAATAAGGATTCAAATTGTAGTTTCAGGATGTCAGCCATCAATCTCTTTTTCCTATCCTGACAGACAGCAAAGCTTTTTTAACAGTTTGGGCCTGGCAAAATTAGTTAGCATATATAATCTGAATTTCTTATGAGTGCATGCCAATTAAATTGGCTTATTTATTAATTTTTTGAGAATTCTCCTGAAAATTCATTGCTCTTACTTGGTAACTAATATTTCCTAGTAAAAAAACCCCTGCTCATCAAATAATTTCAAAATATTTATATTTCATACATGAAATAACACAGATGAACAAACAACATGACTGTAATCTTGCTACCGCTAATAACCTCCGTTTCTACTGTGAAATCTGAACACATGCACGTCCATAAATCCTGCTTTGCAGTAACATGAAAGGAACATGAGCATCACCAGTAATTATGCAATATATATGATGGAAAAAAGTTCTGTGTATTAAAAGTCACCGCTAATGTCCCAAGCAGACATCTTGCACAGTGATTCGTACTGACAACAGCAGACTCTCCTACAATATTAATTCTGAGACTCAGAATACCTCTACTACAATGAAACTTTGTCCTTTGAACTCCTAACACTGAACAGTTGCCACATGTTCCTCTATATGTAGCACACTGAGCTATTACAAACATTCTCTAAGCCTACCTGGACAGGCTGGAGAGCTGGGCAGGGAGAAACCAGATGAGGTTCAACAAAAGCAAGTGGAGAGTCTTGCATCTGGGAAGGAGTAACTGTCTGTATCAGTACAGGCTGGGGGTGACCTGCTGGAGAAGAGCTCTGTGGAGAAGGACCTGGGGGTCCTGGTCGATGACAGGTTAGCTATGAGCCAGCAGTGTGCCCTGGGGGCTAAGAGAGCCAATGGGATCCCGGGGGGCATCAGGAGGACTGTGGCCAGCAGGTCGAAGGAGGTGATCCTCCCCCTCTACTCTGCCCGGGTCAGGCCCCACCTGGAGTACTGTGTCCAGTTCTGGGCTCCCTGGGATAAAAAAGACAGGGATCTCCTGCACAGAGTCCAGAGAAGAGCTACAAAGACGATGAAGGGCCTGGAGCATCTCCCCTATGAGGAAAGGCTGGGTGAGCTGGGACTGTTCAGCCTGGAGAAAAGAAGACTAAGTGGGGCCTTATTAATGTCTATAAATATCTTAAGTATGGGCTGCAGGGGGAAATGGCCAGCCCCTTTTCAGTGTCTGTGGGGACAGGACAAGGGGCAAAGTTGGAGCATAGGAAGTTCCGCACCAACATGGGGAAGAACTTTTTCACAGTGAGGGCGACAGAGCCCTGGGACAGGCTGCCCAGGGAGGTGGAGTCTCCCTCTCTGGAGATATTCAAGACCCATCTGGACTCCTATCTGTGCAATATGAGCTGGGGAGCTGCTTTGGCAGGGGGGCTGGACCCGATGATCTCTGGAGGTCCCTTCCAACCCCTATGATTCTATGATCCTATTCCCACACCTATCCCTCACAATTCAATCATCACAGGAAATGAATGGCTATATCTACTTCATCGGCATACACTCATGCAAGCCCACAAACACAAAATATTCTTTCTAGTATTCTATCACTGGTCTTTAATTGCAGTTGCTAATTATTTTCTTGGCAAAGAAACACACCAAAAAGCGAGGGATATTTTTCACTGTGAAGAGACAGAGCAGTCACTTACTAAGAAGAAATAATTTTAGCTCAAAACTGATTCTTTTCAAGACTATAGGAGAAGGAGCTTAGGAGAAAGTAGATCTCTTCAAAACCACTTGCATTTCAAATTGTACCCTCTTGATGAGTACGCTAGTATAGCAAACTGCAGTCTAAACTCAGTTATCCATGAATTCTAAGAAACCTTATCTCATTCTCCATCAGCTCATTGAAGCTCTTGGTTCATGTCCCTCATAACAAGCAACCACTGCTCCGCAAATTTCCAGAGGACCAGAGACAAAACAGCAGCGTTTGAGTGCAGCTGCACCCCCAGCTTTCCAGGCTAGGTCTGCAATAGCCTTGGGATTTTTTTCATTCCATACTACATAAAGTAACTCTTTCCCTCTCCATCTGTCCCGTGCTTTGCCTTTATTGTTGTATTTATCAAGTTTTTGTTTTATCTAGCTTTTTCTCTTCTTTGTAATACTACATGGTCAGCAACCTAAAAAGTCATCAGGCTTCCAAACTCTATTAAGTCGTTCCCTTACAATATGCTCTTGCTGTGGAAGAAAGCAATGTTTTTACTGCATCAGTGCTCAGCTCTTTTGAAGTAGGAGCTGTTCATACTGCCTCAAGTTCATTAAGACCTAGTTTAACTCCCATTTCCTATCACTGTAAAGTGAACCAGGCTATTTGAAAACCTTGTTTAGCTTAAAGACAACATCAACTTGCCACATTTGAAAAGACAAAAAAGCAGCAGAAAGAGATGTATTAAACATACTGCGCCCTGCCTTTCTAGCTCTGCAGATGCTAATAAATAAAAGTAGCTGAATTGCTTAAAATTTTACTTTTTTGTTAGAGTGCCTGTTTCAACTGTTGGTATCTTTGTAGGAAATTTTTACTTCATGGGGTCTCAAATTGTCATTATGAGAACATTTCAGCTCCTTTTAAATACCTCCTCATCTTCCTGGGCAGACTGATGACACTAAAGAGACCAGAAGTCATCCAAAAATTTTCCCTAAGTTTCACCATCATATTGTGGCTGTAGAAATATTGGCCAATTCTGTGGTTCTATGTGGAGAACTGGTAAAAAAATAAAACCAAACAGGCTGAAAGTGCCTCCTTACTCTTCCTATTAAATTGTAGTACTGGAACGCATACGCTCTTCAGCCAAAGCACACTGGCGCTGCTCACCCACTAACATGAAAACTGCCTTTGCCAATAGTGAGTGATGGATCACACCTCAGGGATTTAGCCTCTCTCTGCTGGCAAAAGCCTCATCTTGGTCATGTCATGTAAGTCTAAAATTTTTAGGAAAATTAGTAATAGTTTGTACACCTGACAAATAAGTGAGGATATTGTAATTTGTAATTATGCAGAAATAAATTTAGTTAGGAAGTTAGATTAATACTGTGTTGAATACTTTCTGGCAGGAATACCAGGAGAAATTGCGGGGGATAATTTCCGAACATTACATAATACAGACAGAAATTCATGGGATTCATCTCTGCAGAGAGGCTGGAGGTGATTTAATACTGTTCGATGGCAAAGGAGCAGCAGCAGTGTGCTCCATCCTTGGGTTACTACCTCAACAGCAGCGTCTCTGTGAGCTAAACAGAGCAGAACAGAGCCCTCGTTCAGTTGTGCAGGTATTTGTGAAAACAGCTGGTAAAACTCTCCGCTACCATGGAGAACTGCAAGCAGGTCCCGGCTTCAAGCTGTGATGTGACAACTTTCTTACTTTTCTCCTTTTTTTTTTTTTTCTTTTTCTTCTTTCCCTTTTAATAATTCTGCATTCAAGGAAATGTCTATGGCTTTGGTCTCCTACAATATCAACATAATCCCAGAGAAGAAAAGACTAATATGAGGGAATAGAAACTATATCTGCAATTCTGTTTTAGGGAACAGATCTAAAGAGAAAGTGTGGCTTTTATTTTCCCCTTCTATATTTAATGTAAAAAGTCTTCCAGGCAGCTGAAACTTAGGGAAGTGTAATTATAGTCAACAGAAAGTTGAAACCAAAAAAGCAAGCTATGTAAAACGAATCACTCTGAATACCTCACAGCACTATGAACTACGGAATGAGTTTCCCCAAAACAATGAGGAAAGTGTGTCACTTAGGAGTTGGAAAAATAAACTATGGGTTTTAGAAAACAATTCTGTAATGACAAGAGTAGGTGATGGAAGGAAGAGACCTAACCCCTAAACTTCTAATATTAAGATTGCTTTTATGTGATCATTATGGTTGCATTTCTTCATTTCTTTCTGAAATTATTATCATCTTTGTCCTTTCATCCTAAAAATAGGTTTAGGCGTCATTTACCTCAGTAACAAACGTAAATTAATGGCTGTTTTTAAAAAATTACTCATGGCTGTTTTATCTAAGTGTTTTTTTAGGTTATGTTGTCCTTTAAGAGCTGTGCTACTGAGAATGGAAAGAATTAGTAAGATTTAGAAAAATGCATTTGATAAAGCTGAAATAGAATGAATGGTTAGAAACATGGTGTTTAAAGAGAAAGCTGAAAGGTTTTGAGGCTTTTGCTTTACAAACACAGAGAATAAAGCTGAAGAATTATATTATTTCACAGCACTATACACAATCATTTAAGTTTTACAATATGTGGAAAGCACAGGTATTGTTCCAATAAAACAAACAAAGAAATTAATCACACAGAAAGCATCACTTGGAAGCCTTTGCATTCTCCCAATATAATTAATGACAAAACTCTCAGAAGAAAACTTCATAAATTAAGGGTTCCTCACCTACCAATCCCTCAGCTCCCATTCACCTCCTCGTTCAATGTATTCACTTCAGGAAAATAACAGGAGGTGGGCCAAAATGAAATCATAAAGTGAATTTATTTTCCCTGCAGTGTTGCCTCCATTTAGGCTGAACTCTTTGTTAACTCTTTTGTTAGGCAGAATAATTTTTTTGCTCAGAGGTTAAGTTTACATTCTCCTTCGTTTTTTGAAATGCTCTTTTATTACAGTATTCTGTTCTCCGCATTCTCCTTACCACACTCAACCAAATGTAGTTTCTACCTCGTTTTATTTAAAAGTGACCTGGAAAGTACCACTTCTGACTAGAGATGTTCAGAATCAGCTATTTCTCTCAGAAGACTAGAAGTTTCTGGTTGAACTGTGCTCTGCATTCTCCCCAGCAGTTAAATTGCTTGTTAATTCTTACTTTGCACCATTCCTCAGGCTCAATTAATTTCCCTTTAGTTCCCCTCTTCTTTCCAGTTCTCTCTCCTCAATTCCTTCAAGTGAGTCAGAACCTGTTTAGGCTGTGGGTGGGGGTGAATTTAAAAAAAAAGCCAACAAACCAAAAAAACCAAACAAAACAAAAGAAAAAATGAAAACTAGAAAAAACCCCAACCCAACATGCCATAGAGGGTGAGGGGGTAACATATGAAATGGAGAGATTTTAGAATTAAAATGATTATGGAAGGTAATTGTCCAAAACAATGTGAGAAACCGTGGTAAAAGAGAAAAATTAATGGGATAAATGAAAGGCAAATTTCAATGCCACTTATATATAAAATTGTTGCCAACAGTGTTGTCATTCATAGACACAGAAATAACAACTGATTAAAAGCTTAATTAAGTAGAAAATATTTTCCACTTCTCACTCTGGCTTCATACATACATCTGCCTTTCTCAATTTGATTTACAGCTGGAGACAAGACGAAATCAGCCTGTCTCCTTTCCTTCCATCATATACATTGCACCTTCTTGACACTGGTGGTAACAGCTGCTTTTTATTTGTCATCTAGCACTTCTGCTCTAGCACAACTGCACTGCCCATACCAAAAGAGTCAATAAGCCAGGAAGTCCAGCAGACTGTTATTAACTGCTAAACCCAAGGCAGCACTGAACCAGTGTATGAGAAAACATACTGAGAAGACCAGAGTATAAAAACTGAAGTAGTAACCAAACATGGCTTTAGGCAGAGAAACAGTTCTGAGCTCAGCATTGCTGAAACCTTCCACAGGCAGGAAGAAAATTATTCCTTTTTTTGTTTCAGAGAAGAGGGATTCACTCCAATAAACAGCACAGACTCAAAGATCACAGAATCAAAACACAGTTAGTGTGGGAAAGGACCTCAAAACCCATCCAGTTCCCACCCCCTGCCACGGGCAGAGACACCCTCCACTAGCCCAGGCTACCCAAACCCCATCCAACCTGGCCTTGAACCCTGCCAGGTTCCAGGGGCAGCCTCAGCTTCTCTAGGAAACCTGTGCCTCATAATAACAATAATAAAAATAATCTTCCTTATATGTAATCAAAGTCTACTATTTTAGTTTAAAAACCTTAATCACAGATTCACAGTAAGTTAGGAGTTGAAAGGGACTTCGAATGATCATCTAGTCCAACCGATTGAATTAACCATCAAAATACTTAAAATGACCCTCAAAACCCCTACATTTTGTCTGACTGGATCTGAAAATTTAACAGTAGTATGTGTCACACTAGGACAAATAAAAAAGTTTCATAGACTTCATGTTTTCCAAGCAAGAATTCTAAATGAGAATCTCAGCCTCTTTTATCACTGCTGAACACTTTCCAGCGTGCTAGAAGGCTCCTCATGGGAGATATTTGCTGATATCATAGAAGGCTTTTCTGAAGATTTCCAGCATTCTTATGAGGATTCTAAAGTTCAGCAGTGCTTTAGCAAAGTCAGTCTGTAAATTCCAAGGTTTCTGGGATAAATAAGGGCTTCTGAGATCTGGAGAGCAGTGAAACTCATGGGAGAAACCAATAAAACTGACAGAATGCCTTATGATCTTTTTATTCCTTGCACAAATGTCTTGCCTTATTTTAGATAAGTCAAAATGGGAGCTGGAACAATCCAGGCTTAGCATAACTGTGCAAGTACTCACACGTGAATAAAGCGAGGACTAGGAAGGATGTAGTGCGTGACATAAGGACAGCATAGTTTCTCATATATAGAATCCCTTTAGTTTTGCAAAAGTTGCCAACTCAGAACTTTAATACAAAATAAAATATTAATAACAGAAGCTTCTGTCAAACATACATTGTGAGTGGTATCAGATCTGGTCAGAAAAAAGAAAAAAAGGAAAAAAAAGTCTCCCCTCAGCAGTGTCTCTGAGCTCCTAGCAGAATGACCCACCAGGAACTTGGCCTATTTCACTGGAAAAATTAAAAACTGCATTCAAAATGTTTCTCTAAAGGATTTCTCACACCTAAAAAAATAAATACGTTCCCTTAAGACATACTTTTTTGGAAACACACAAATAACTAATCTAACAAATCATTATCTCAATGCTACATAAGACCTCATTAAAGACCAAAGGGCTCTGTGCACTGATGCGCATGATTGCCTATGTAAGCAGATCATGTAGAGGCACCATTAAAATAAGGAGTTGGATACAGTATCTCCAACAAGAGATGATTTCCTGATCCAGTTACTTTAGCAAATATAAAATTCTGGCATTCTGCAAGGAACCACTGACAACACAACAGAGACCATAACATCTCTCTGCTGGATTCCATAAAACAAAAGGAATATGAAACCATTTCAACAACTGAAGCTTACAGAGTTCCCAGTACCACAAGTGTCTAAAATACACTCTGTGTATTGCATTTATCCTCAAAATATATAACATTGCTACTAGGGAGACAGATAACACTAACAAAATGAAATACATCTTAGCTGGCCTGTATCTACAGCAGATAAATATTAGTTCCAAAATAGGAAAGCCTATATATTTATTTTGCTTATGTAGCATTTCTTATTTGCCTAATCTCAACAACTCTTGTTTTTCAAAAATCATTATGCGAGAAGGAAATAATTCTGAAAAATATTTTGGATTTTCAGATGATGTTTGCATACTTTAGCATGAATTCACCAGACCTAATCTTTTAAAGAATTTTGTGCTTCAGATGAAGGCTACAAGAAACATGAAACAGCTCTGTAATAGTTTTCTCAAATACAATACCCAACTCGAAAATTAGCTTGATCTTTCTGTACCAAGCAATAGCCAGAATATAACAACCCAGAGACCTAACTAAAATCAGTCTGTATCACACAGTTCTGTTGGTGTAGTGGTATTGAGTTTGAAAAAATAAACCCAAAAATGACAATCCTAATGGACAGACATACAGCACAATCTATTCACTCTGTCTTTCCAAAGCACTTAGAGAAAGTTTTCACAGACTGCAATGAACTCTTGAAAGCAAATAGTGAGGCAATATTGGGCTATAGCTGCTGCAAATGTTGCTTCTCTAAAACTGTTCCGAGGGGGTAGAATGATGTTAGATATCTAGTAAATATTTTATTCAGTGTCATAATTCAAGCTCAATAAAGTGAAATTCATCTATTTCTGTCAAATACAGTCACTTCTGAAATAATTTCCTTGGCACTAAGAAGAGCAGATGCCCTTTTGTCATGCCCAAATTAGTGTTTGCAGTGGATATATCAAACTTGCAGCTTACTTGCCTATCAAAATAGTGACAGTATTATACTGGACATGGGGAAAGTTTGAATTTGATCTGGCTGTGTGCCAAATCATAAGAGGTTCATGCTGAAACATACTTAATGAGTAGCCAGAACAAGTGGCCAGTAATTGGCAGCTCTGCTTCTGCTGTAGAGAATGCTCATTAGAAGGAAAGACTGACCAGTCAGCTTTTTCATTTACTCAGTTTTTGACCCATAATTTAAACACACCAGATCCTTCCATTTTGAAATATGGGACAACAAAACTGTATGATCTCACATATGGAGGTGGTAGTTCCCAAAATATTTACAAGTGAAGCAGTCAATATACTTTACCATGCTTTCAATCATCTGAATTCCATCTGACACTAAATAAACAACGATGATAAATGGTGACGAGAAGCTCCCTTTTTCAGGGAACGTAGGAACTAGAGCAAGTTTTGTCATTTCCCTAAAATGCATCTGCAAGTATTTTTTTCTTCAAAAAGGATGTTGGAAGCAGCACGTTCACCCAATGCTCCACAGGGTGCAAGTGCTCGTGCCCAGGACCAAGGAAATGCAACACAGGGCAGATGTGTGCTGCCATGTTTATCACAAGCAAGATATACTCAGCCCCTTTTTCCTGTTCAAGAAATTGTCAAGCAGACAATTTGAAAGGAGCCTGTACCAACTGGCACTGGGAAAAATTAAATTCAGTCAAAAAGCAACTAGATAATGAAGCAAGATGCCATACGCTCCACAGATAACAAAGCCAGGCCATTTTTCAAGCGGGAGACAGTCCTCTTGTTGCTTTTAGACGAAACAGAAACATCCACCTCTCCAGTTGGTGGTGATGCAGAGAAGAACGATAGGCATTTCTGTGCCACGCTTCTGAGCCAGGGCCGGTTAAGTGCTGAAAATGGATTTGGAATCAGCTGGTAGTAAAGCAAAGTACGCAAGTTCCACAATCCAACATTAAATAGCTGAAGCACAGTAACAGTTTCATTCCCAACAACTTTCAGCAATTGCACACACATACAGCACATGCATAGATGATTTGCCTGTGTGGGTCCATCGATGAATGTTCTGTTGAAGAGCCCTTCCCACAGCTTATATCCCAAAACTTTCCCAAATGCACTCCTGTGACTGCTTTGGACAAGCTGTTCTCCTAAAAAATGATTATGCATGTGCTAAAATCCATAACTGAACTCTGTCAGTAAACACACAGTAAGTTTAGAGCCTAAACCTATGCCAGAGTGCTTCATCAACATTGTATATGCTGCATTTCATTGCTCACAGACTAAACTTCATGATGATGTGAAATGTAGCTCAAAGAACTGCAGATGGACTGTACTCAAATGTATGAATTTCTGATGCTTTCCATGAGCTGATCAGATCTGTGGGTTGCTATCCAGCAGGTTTAGCTGAGCACAAAGCATGAAAAATTGAATCAAGAGACTGTTTCTGTAGTCTCTTCAGTGGAGCTGCCGAATGCCATCCTCATGGCTGCAGAAAAAGCAAAAAAAAAAGCATCAGAAGGGCCAGAGATTTGTTATGTCAAGCTACCCAGCTGCTGTGGACCATGCTGCAGCCCAGCAGGGACCCTCAGGAGACAGAGAGGCTCAGGAATATTGCAAAAGACATGTCATTCTGACATCCTCCCCCATATCTTCAAAATCTTGGTCAAACTGCTTGTGTCAACACGCACTCCTGCTTAAATCTAAGCTCTCTGAAAGCTCGTTATTTCAATTCAGTCAAAGGAAGGAGAATAACAGTCACTCCCAAATACTCGCTGGTAGTACAGGATGATTTAAGCAAGCAAAACCAGCCTATGTCAGTCATCTGCTTGTGAGGAATGACATGAATGATTATACATCCAAAATCTGTGTGGAAGGACGGATGGGTTTTTACTTTGCTTTTAGTAAACAGCCTGAATGATGAACAGTACGTGTATTTAAAATGACTTCTACCAACCCAGTCCTTCCTCAGCAAAAGCCTCAGATATTACTCTGCCTATAAACCTAATGCCTCCTCTTAGAAGAGCCCTTTACTTCTGTATGTTGGGCTGTGGAGAGGCAGCATGTTGCTTCTGGGAAAACAACTTTCTCTGCAAGGATCAGCTACATCAGCACTGCAAAACTCTGAGGTTAACTGCGATGCTAATTAAGTTTGTGTGATTCACGGGCTCTTTGAAATTGAACAAAGTAAGCACTTGTTTCAAAGAAAAGTAACCATGTTACAGAGTATATAATAGGTATATGAATGTAAAATAACATAATGACAATTTAGTACTGTATAGGGATAATATATAAAGTTCTAAATATGACAATGAATGGCAATAAGAAACACATGACATATCTCTGGCTAAAATGAAGCAATAACAACAAAGGACAAAAACCTGCCAATCCGATTCTGCACCAACTTATCAGTTTCCTCTGTAGACCTATTAGTTACAAGTTATCATTGTATTTATATAGCACTGAATCATATTAATATATTCATACTATGTACAAGTTGTATTATGTATTAATCGATTAGTTTTAAGTACGCAGTTTATGCCCCCAGAGCTGTGGGGCAGCTGGCTTTTCAGACTACTGTTAGGCACAAGCATACTGATTGCTTTTGTGCAACTAAACCTCTTGTGCCACACTTGGGGACACAGAACTCAGAATACTGGATTTCAATGACTTATTTTTAGTAGTTAAAAAAAATTAATTAAGTATGCATCACCAGAAACATAACAAACACCCCATTTCATTAACACTCGGAGTATGTCTTCTTTTAAGAAGGAAAAAAGCATTAAAGCCATTTCTATTGACCTTTTCTATTAAGAGACACTGATAAACACAGAATACTTTCTTCTTGAATTACAACAACTTGGTGTTTGGCGTTCTAACTCTGACAGAAGTACTATCTGCTAAAAAATAAAGTGTTTCAGATATTTACACATTGGAGTGTAAACGTGTACGCTTACATAACGCCTCTATGTACTAAAAATTATATTTTCAGAAGTAGAACTGACAGGCAAAGGGAATGGAAGACTTTCTTCAGCTACGTGAATGCTTTATTACAAACACAAGTGCAGGCTTTTCTCCCAGTTTCCATCTAATATTCGTTATGCACACTTGCCGAGGCCCACAGACAAGAAGGTAATTAAATTAGCACGTACAATGAATTCAAGGGCAAATATCAGGGCCCTTACATGCTTGTTTTCATTATAAAAACTTACTCTGTAATGATAAGTATCACTTCGATTTTTCAGATTTTGAAGCATGATGCCAAAAAGATAGCGTTTCAAAAGGTTACTTCAGAGAACTTGTATTTCTTGTGGCTCCGTTATCAAATGATGAATATGTCAGAAGTAGTCGCCAGGCACAACTGATGAGAGGCATGAGAGCAAATGCATTTAGACCAGGTCTATATCAGAAACGTCTGCCTGAATAGCATTTGGCACAGAGTAAATAAAGGACATGGCATATTCCATCCCACCTCCAAGAGCAAGTTTTCTACCTATATGTTTTCCATGTCTGCCTCAGAGAAAATTTTCCAGTTAGGAATATATTCAGATATTATTCAAGAGACCACTGACTGGCTGCCAACTGGGAGCCCAAAAATTTCCCTAAGGGTTATCACCTTGGTTGTTTTGAAAAGCTGTTGAATAGGACTCTGCATTTCCCTATAACCACCATGGCATTCCTGCTTGCCCAGTTCTCCACACTGCCAAGATCCCACTGAAAAAGAGCAAACCAATCCAGTAGATGAAGCATTCCTTCCAGTTTCATATTTGCAGACTTGCTGAGGGTGTGCTCTGTCCCGTCCTCCTAAACACTGAGGAAGATGACAGAATTGGTCCCATTGTCACCTCCTGGGGCGCACCACCAGTAACAGCCCTTCAGCTGAATGTCATTCCATTGATCACAATGCTTGAGGCCTGGCAGTTCAAGCAGTTTTCAATCCACCCCACTGGCCAGCCTCTATAATGTCAGTAGTAAGATTACAACAAACACAGCACCTCAGAAACCATGTATTAAACACAGAATGATTGTAACAGGATTTTGGAACCAACGAACATGATGGAAGTGATTTCTTCCAGAAGCAGCTATGTAAAAAAATAATTTGTAATTAAGGGTATGATATTAACTTGCTGTCACTGCTCATTCTTTTTCAGTATTTTGTGTGTTCATGGAAGACTGCTATGCCCTGAGGAGCTGTTGTAAATAGTTACCTCAGTAACTATTCAGGTTTCACACTTATTCTAAGAAACACATATGACTTAGGAGGAAGGAAACATTTTTTTCCCAGGTATATTTTTTCATCTGAAATCTTATGCTGTTCTTAAGAATAGGATCTGATTTTCTAATCAAATGATAAGCAAGTGCAGCCAAATGTTAGCTCTGACTCTCCAGATTTATTGACAAAAGATTCTTCCAAAATACAGAATGGTTTTGTACTAAGCCCTTCCCTAACTCCAATATACACTAATCATTTAAATGTACATGCATTTAATTTTTTCTGGAATGTATAGCTAATGACCTAGGCTTTACATGCAGAAATTATGAGTTGCTCTTAAAGACCATTTTGCATGCACATCTAGAGCAATTCCTAGTATAAATTAATGTATTTAACTCTCACATGCACCTTCCCTGGCTTATTAAGTGTTTCTATTGCCTCAGCTGAAATACCCTGCACAGTTTGAGGCAGTGTAGTTCAAGAAACGTGTGAACAAACCAGAGAGCATGCAACGGAAAGGAATAAGAAAAGGTAGGGGTCTGGAACGCATCTTCCAGGGTGCTTTAAAAAGAGCCAGAGTGGCCAGCTAAAAAAACCCAAAAACCCAAACCAAATACCAAAGAAAGAAACAAGCCAAAAAGCACTAGCAATAACAATGAAAACTACTACCATGCCTAGCTTTTTAAAGAACAAAAAAGGCTTCCATAGAGAAGAAAAATTACCCGTTTCCTATACCAGTAAGAGAACCAGCCATGACTTTCAGTTTCAGCTTGAAAGATTCAGATTAGTCATTAGAAAACACACAGTAATGGCTATTCCAGTAAGCAGCTGAACAGACAGCCTGAAGCTATCCCATATATCCTCCTCTGTTTTAGTATGCCAGCACCCCAACTCATGTCGAGCCGCAGTACAAAGGAAGGCTACTGAGCCTGTGAATGTACCAGTCGGTACCAGCTGCAGTTACAAAGCAAAACCACCCACAAACAATCAAGAACAAATTCAGGCTCATGTCAAAGGGCTCTCAATTTATGTGTCAGGTCTCTTAACTTTTTGGCTTGGGCAATTTATGGTCTAGGGGTGGACTAGGCAGGTTTAGGCTGTGGTTGAACTTGATCTTAAAGGTTTCTTCCAACCTAAGTGATTTTACGATTCTTTTTGTTGTTATTGTTATTTTGCTAAAGGCCAGGTATGCAAATACTAGGGTACTATAAACACTTTTTTCATAAAAATTATTCACTCAGGTTTAAAGGCATTATATTGTTGTGATATTAAGCTGTAGTTTCCTTGGAAAATGTTCAACTTCCAATATATTTCATCCTAAGTAATTCAAATTCCTTTACTAAACACTCCTTTACAGCTTGTCCATATCTTCCTACATATTCTGTATACAATTAGAAGTCTTCTCCTTTGCTGCACCTTCAGAACTCTCTTCTTAAAATATCCATAAATCAAACAAAAATAATATTAATTCAGAAAAGCTTGACAGAATTTTTTAGGAAATTTCAGCCTGGATTTCTGTTACATGCCAAATCATATTCAAAAAGCAAAGCCTGCATCAGCTGTGGTGCAGATTATAAATATAATGAATAAAAGTGTTTCAACTGTGGGCTGGAATGATTGTGAATAATCTCAAATTTACATAGTATACCATAAGTCACTGCCACCTTTTATTCATGCCAGCATGTACACATTTAGTTGTTTATGGAAAAGAGTTTTTTAAAAAAGGTTATCATAACGCTGCAGTGTGTGCTACACAGGGAAATTGCCCCTTTGATCTGTATAAATCTACATGCTCATGATATCTTCTTTAATCTAAAATCTTTCTCCTCTTTATCACCTGCTGAGAGTTTTCAAGTAAAAAGTTGAGTTACTGTGAAAAAAATCTGTGAAGGGAAAAAAATATTTAAGAAACTTGGAAAAAGAGCTTTAACAAGTTTCTTCAAAACAGACATACCTTGTTAGACTCTTCTAATTACGAACACATTAATATAGTTAACCTAATGAGTATTGCAAATCATAGCAATACCTGATTAATAACTATTCGCTGGAATGATGTATTAAGAAATGAAAGCGTATTTTTAAATGATCTTTAAAATAGCATAGTGGGGTTTCTAAAGAATACATCTGTTTGTAGCAATAGAGAAAACGGCCTTGAAATTCCATTCATTTAACAGACATTACATTTCTTTCTAAGCAAGGATGTAAAGCAGCAGATCCTATGCTTGCCATACATCAAGCGTTTGTTTTACTATTGTGTCACCAAATTTTGCATTTTGCCCACTGCAGCAGTCGCACAGCAGTTTTACTGAAAAGCATCTGAAGTTACCAAAGGTCACTCTCAGGAGGACGTATTACTTAGTGCCAGCAAACAAGATTTCCACTTAATGTTTCTCTGCGTGAATTTGATCCTAAGAACTCTGGTCACGATTCAGCAAAACCTCCTAAGAACATGCATTAGCCCGCTGCCCTTGGTGGGGGCTGAGAAGTTACTGGACCCCAGTGAGTAAATCTGGTTCTGTCTGAAATGCTGAGCAATGAGGTAATCCTGAAAGAACTGCCTCATAAATATAAGGATATTAAACATCAACAGGATGACTGCATATGTTGTCAGAGTAACAGTAAGCACAAGAACTTTGTTGAACTAGATCCAGCAAGATCACAGAATCACAGCATCACAAGGTTGGAAAAGACCTTTGAAGATCATCAAGTCCAACCAATCCCATCCTAAGCTAAACCATATCCCTGAGCAACTCATCTACCCTTTTTCTGAACACATCCAGGGAAGGTGACTCAACCCCCTCCCTGGGCAGCCTGTTCCAGGCCCTGACAACTCTTTCAGTAGAAAATTTTTTTCTAATGTCTAATCTAAACCTGCCCTGGCACAGCTTCTTGCCATTTCCCCTTGTCCCATCTCCTGTCACCTGGCTGAAGAGACCACCTGCCACCTCTCCACAGCCTCCCTTCAGGTAGTTGTAGGTGGTGATAAGGTCTCCCNAGCCCCTTCCCCAGCCTGGTTGCCCTTCTCTGGACTCGCTCCAGGACCTCAATGTCCTTCTTATGGTGAGGAGCCCAGAACTGGACCCAGCACTCGAGGTGCAGCCTCACCAATGCCAAGTACAGGGGCACTATTAATTCCCCAGACCTACTGGCCACACTGTTTTTGATACAAGCCAGGATGCCATTGGCCTTCCTGGCTGCCTGGGCACACTGCTGGCTCTCATTCAGCCTGCAGTCACCCAACACCCCCAGGTCCTTCTCTTCCTGACAGCTCTCCAGCCAGTCTCTCCCAAGCCTGTAGAGCTGCAAGGGGTTTTTACAGAGGAACAACTAGCAAGAAATGTATTACTTTAATGTTGTTTTAAAGAAATAATTTTGATTTCACTGCCTTTTAGCTTCCAGGCCTCTTACAATACCGGCGACAGCCTCAGGTTTTATTCTGCCACCACAAGAGTTGCAAGTTTTCATTTGTGTCAACTGACGCCATCAGGTAATCATTTGAAAGGCCAGAACATAAGAGAAATAGTTGATGTCACAAGATTCATCATAAAAACAATCACAAGGTTTGGAAATAGCTATTTACTGAGGGTCATATCAGCATTCAGCCCTAATCAAATGGTATCAGTTATTCCAATGTAGTACAAATCCACTTAAAGCATGTTTCTTTAATCAATGGATTGACAAGGCCCCAAGGAAGCTGCAAAAGGCAATCAGCATATGCTGGCAGGGAACTGGAAATGTAATTACAATCTGAAAAAAAGAAAAATTCACTGTATCCTTCAAAAGGAAACAAACTTGTCCTTTGTATGATGTCTCTTCCACCAAGAAAAGATACAGAAACACCATTCTTGCATGTTTTCATGTTAGCCACCTAGTAAATCCACAGCCCTGTGAAATGGGGGTGGGGGGATAAGTTTTGAATAAAGGTGTGCTTTACTTGGTGTCTACATTTTTGAGGCCACAACCATCCTCCTACCTGGGAAATTTCACCACATAACTTGAACACTCATAAAACACATTTTAATTGCGCCACTTCTTTCAATGATACAACGTTAAAAAAAGATAAAGCTCGTTGGTGTTGCTGATATGAGCTTTCAGTAACTCAGGTCCTCTGTATTCAAATATAATTTTTCCCTTTTTATTCCTGATTATTGCATGGCTCATTAATGGAAACAAAACCCAGCACGACATGAAAAATCACTTTAGTCTGATAAAACGAAGTAAAGCTGTGTTCAGCAACAGAAGTAGCTTAGCTTGCTTCTAAATGAGAAGCTGAATAGTAATTAATTTTATTTATTACAAAACCTATTTTATGATTTTAATATGTTTTCAAAAATTACATCTCTGAACAAGAGAGGTACTTTCTTACTGAGAGGAAACCTCTTTAAAAAAAAAAAATTAGAATTTTCCTTTATAGATACATTGCTGAATTTTCAAGACAACTAAAATTTTAATTTACTGCATGTTCAAAACTTAAATCTAATTAGAATAAGTAGCAAATGGGAAACTATTTAATAGAGAACCAGCAAACAAAATAAACCAGGGTGGGGGAGAAGGGAGGAATAAAAAATAAGACTTCTCTCATCCTCAGATGTTTCCAGCTGTATTTCTGGAGTTAATTTTTAACTAGGCAAATTTTCTTTTACTGAAAAGTCACTGAAAAATTTGGCATCAAGAATACTGAGGCAATACATTCAATTTCAGGAAATAACTGAAGAAAACCATCAGATACTTCATGGTCTGAGAGCACTTTAGTTGTATTAATATCAAAGTATTTTATACCAAAACTGGTTCAATAAAGCCACAGAATGATGCCTGAACTCTGAAAGTTTTTTTGGGGTTTTTTTGTAGTGCTGGTGATGGTTTTGTTTCTTTGTCCAGAGCTCCAGGATGTAAAGTTCAAGGATAACCAGTCCTTCCCAATAAGTTTGTCACCTTTTTTTTTTGCTCCAGTTAGTTCTAGGATTATTTCATCTTTCAGCCGCTCTTCCAACAGCCACAAATGGTTGGCAGTCTCTTTCTCCTCCAACATCTTTCAAGTTCTCCTGCTGCTACATTAGTCAACCCAGACTTCTTGCTAATCATCACTTAAAAATCAAGATGTTGCCAACACACTGTTCCAGGTCCAAGCAAGCCAGCCGCTGTGGAGCAATGCGAGACCCCTGAGAACCTCCCTCAGTCTACACTGAAACAGGGCCAGGATCCCACCTCATGGAGCTGATAAGCCCTTCTTGGTCTCCAAGTTAGACTCCAAGCCTTCGAAGACAGCTTCTGAGGAAGCTTGAAAGGCAGCTACTGATGGAAATACCAGTCTCTGGCAGTGTCCCTGACAATCATAAGCAATAACAAATTTCATTTTCGATAGCCAGAAAGGAAAACTCTGATTGTAAAATACCCTGGTGTTGTTTGATTAGAAATGAGATTTTCGTACCAGTTCAGTGCTGGTGAGTGAAGAACCAATTTCATTCCTTCAACCCCTCATTTTATGTAAATTAGGATCTTGCTAAGTTTTGCAGCTCTACATTTCCTTAATAAAAACTTACAAAAAGAACACTCCCTCCCCACATACACACACATTTTAATGGCAACAAGCAGATTTGGGAACTTGGTTCCCCATTTGTTACCAGGGAAACTGCACTGACTTGGAGAGATTCACATGCAAATTATTTCCTAATCTGCTCCGTCATAAAAACACAATCTAGCACTCAACTGGTAATATGCATCAAAATTCAAAACCCAGGATTATGAGTGAGCTCAGTCTTAGTTTTGACTCTGTTTCTTAAGTTTGCAGCAGTACTCTGCTATGAAAGTGCTGCCAGATCCCTCTGACTTGGTGAAACAAATGTCTTGTGCAAGCAAGCCAACAAGGACCAGCCCCCCATCCTGGGCACAGAAAAGACTCTCCTGCTGCCAAAGTCAATCTGGGCAGGTGCATCCAGCCCTCATGTCCCTGCACCACACCACCAGTCCTCCCAGGCCTGAGATCAGCAAAAGCTACTCAATCAAGATTCACAGATTCACAGAGCTATAGGGGTTGGAATGGACCTCTAGAGGTCATGGAGTTCAACCCCCAATCTGAACGTGGACCTACAAAGGCCTCAGCTCCATTAGCCTTAACATTTGGGTTTGCCGACACAAAAACACTCACTGACAATGTGAGAGAGAAATTACTGAATCCTGCAAGTCCAACATGAGCAGAACTATTTAATCTACTTTACTGCAGGAGAGTTCTCTTTCACTCAGACCCCCGAGTGCATGTTCAGTCATTCCATAGTGCCTTAAATTATTTAGTCCATGGACCAGCATGGATGGAGTTGCCTAGGCAGAGCCTGCAGCTGCTGGCAGAGGCCAGCACCACCCAAAAGCTTCTTGCAGCTCTGCTGGGTCCCAGCTGCAGTAGCCTGTACTGTGCCTCACTCCTGAGCTAGCAAGATTAACAACTCTGTAGCCCGCCAAACGCAGCAGAAGCATATATACTTTCAGGGAATGTGATATTTACATTAGAGAATGACGAAGGAAGATTACTTCATGTCACAACAACATTATAGAAACCTGTCTGCTCCCAACTCCTTCCGCTCACTGGAGAGAGGATGTGCTATCAGCCTAAACTCCCGGTTAAGTGATACTCCATCTTTGCTTTGATAGAAACTTGTCAGAACCTGACAATGTGCATTTAGCATTTGATTACATCACCCATTGGTCATTAAGGAAACCACAGTTGCATCTTCCTGTTACAGCCTATCTGATTAAGTTATATGATACATCCTCTAGCATTATTCATGTCTGCATACACTAGAAGCTAATTTCCTTTGCTGCATGTAATCCGGTTTTTATTAATGTCTCCTCCGAAATGAACTTTTGAGTTCTACTTTTTTCACTGTCATACATTTGCACAGTTCAGCCTAGTTATCACAGACATATTTTTAATAATGTATATGAAGAATATGCCAGTATTTAGCTATATTAATACATTTTATTTCATACTTGATTATAAGTAGGCTTAGTCTGGATTTAACTGCTGCTTCTCCTTTTTGGGGGACGAGGGGAGGTATTTAATTCACAAGTACTTATTCTGAGTAAATTCAGCTTTTAACCATAAATGATTGATGCAACTTTTACAGCATACTAATTTACATAAATATAACTGCTGATATTAGAATGTGGAAGATTAGCCAAGAGTTTGGAGTACTGACAAAGAGCAGGAGTTGTGTCATTAATGTTCACAGGCTGTAGATAATTATAACAAATGCAGTGATTTTACTATAACACAAAACTTAAAAACAAAGCATACGCTGAGATTGGAAGCTGGTATTTCAGATTAATCTAGTTACGTATTTACATGCACGTGAAAATCCTCAGAAACTTGAAACTGCGTCTTCAGTGTCCAGAATTGCAGCACAGCACTATGAAAGAGATGACTCAAAGCAAAGTACTTGACTTTTCCTCTAGTTTAACCCGATTCCTAGCACAGATGCAGCAGAAGCAGTATCCCTCCCCTTAAGACTTGGGTGCAGTAGCATGCTCATGGCAAAACCTGCACCCCACAGGTTGAATCATTCCTGGTTAGCACGTCAGAAGAGAATTCAACCAGAAGATAGTTTTGCTCTGGCTGTAGGACCACTGTCTTGTCTCTACTCTGTGTGTACTAACCCATACACAAAACCAAGAAGTTTACATAAACCGAGTAAGATCAATAGAAACAATTATTTGATGTTAACCCTTGCCAATCCATACATGCTATTACAAGTGCTCTTAAACTTCAAAATGCATCCATATGTACACATATACACAACACTCACTGGAACATTTCTCCTAAATTTTGTCTCTCTTTAGATTTGGGGCAGATTCCCTCCATTAAGTGGAAAATCTGATCTCCAGCTTCTTTTTTCCATCAAAATGGCAGAAATGAGCTGTTAGGAAAGGAAGAGTGTATGGTATAATATTCAAGAGCTTGACAGACAAGCTGCTATGCTATGTGTGTTATGGGTAGAAGGGAACTGAAGACCAAGGGAAACTGAGAAGGTTCTTGAAAAAGAACTTAATAAAAGATAAAAATGCTTTGAAGTGATTTAAGTCTTTCAGGATTATTTAAACATCATGCTAGATGTGAGCATGGCTCAATTTAGTCTTCCTTCCATAAATATGCACTTGTCTTTCTAACAGAGATCTTCATAATCCCTTTCCTATCCTGATATTTTAGCTAATTCCAAATGTACACCTACAAATTCTGTTACTAATTGCCACTAAAATTATGTTTAAAAATGCCAAAATAATAACTGTCATTAAAAAAAACATAATCAAGATTCTATTATAATTTTCATACTATTTTTTGACAATTTCACTGAATTTAGCTAAACTATGCTACTTATTGACTTCTACAGGGTCTAAAAAAAAAAATTGTATAGCATGAAAACAACGAACAATTACCCTAAGAGAACTGTGAGGGAACACAAACTTCAGTGATGGAAATTGTCTGAATCTACTCCATCTCATTAGTGTTGAATTAATTAGGCTTTATTTATTTATATGACATTAATGATTATCTACAGCCTATAACTGTCAAACTTTCAAAAATCCTTGGTGCACTTTGGCAGGGGGAAGGGGTTCCCTAGCCCTGTAAAGAGGATAATTTAGAGTTTGCATTTTCACTATAAAACCCCACGCTACTTTTTATTCCTGTCCTGAACTTTTAAGATTCATAAAAGCTTCAGCCTTATTTTTCCCCCTACAGTCATAGAACAGTTCGGTTTGAAGTAGAAAAAGCACATCCATAATGAAAAGCTTTCATAAGAATTATGCATTCTTCAACTGCATGATCGCTATATGATTCATTATGTTCAAAACCAACACCAGATATTACGAGGATACCGTTTGTTATATGATTACTGTTATTGAATTCTTGGTATTTAATCTTTGCGCATTTCGTATTCGGCTTTTTATTTAGCTCCTTTCTAAAGAAATACTGCTCACATGTTACAAGAGAAAAAGGAAAAAGAAGGGGAGGAACAAGATTAATATTTCTTGTGAATGTGCGCTATTACTTGAGGGAACAGCATCCACCCTCAGCAAGTACCTGGTGATACAAAGCTGGGAGGAGCGGCTGACACACAGGGACACTGCGCTGCCATCCAGAGAGACCTGGACAGGCTGGAGAGCTGGGCAGGGAAAAACCAGATGAGGTTCAACAAAAACAAGTGGAGAGTCTTGCATCTGGGAAGGAATAACTGCTTGTATCAGTACAGGCTGGGGGATAACCTGCTGGAGAAGAGCTCTGTGGAGAAGGACCTGGGGGTCCTGGTTGATGACAGGTTGGCCAGGAGCCAGTAGTGTGCACTGGGGGCTGAGAGAGCCAATGGGATCCTAGGGGCATCAGAAAGAGTGTGTCCAGCAGGTCTAAGGAGGTGATCCTCCCCCTCTACTCTGCCCTGGTCAGGCCCCACCTGGAGTGTTGTGTCCAGTTCTGGGCTCCCTGGGATAAAAAAGACAGGGATCTCCTGGAGAGAGTCCAGAGAAGGGCTACAAAGCTGACGAAGGGCCTGGAGCATCTCCCCTGTGAGGAAAGGCTGAGTGAGCTGGGACTGTTCAGCCTGGAGAAAAGAAGACTAAGGGGGGACCTTATTCATGTCTATAAATATCTTAAGGATGGGATGCAGGAGGGAATGGCCAGCCCCTTTTCAGTGGTCTGTGGAGACAGGACATGGGGCAATGGCTGCAAGTTGGAGCATCGGAAGTTCCACACCAACATGTGGAAGAACTTTTTCCCAGTGAGGGTGAGGGAGCCCTGGGACAGGCTGCCCAGGGGGGTGTGGAGTCTCCTTCTCTGGAGATATTCCAGCCCAGTCCGGATGCCTATCTGTGCAATATGAGCTGGGGAGCTGCTTTGGCAGGGGGTTGGACCCGATGATCACTTGAAGTCCCTTCCAACCCCTACGATTCTATGATTCTGTGATTCTACTTTGATTTGTGAGTGCATGTGAATTAAAAAAAAAGTCTACAGGTACATTAGTCTGTTGGGCATACATGCATTAGAATTTAGCCTAACGAAGGAAATGAAAAATAAAGTATGAGAATTAAATATGCTTTCAAAAAGGCTTATTTTATAAAGCCTGTGTGAATTATATTTTACACAATATAAAATACCTCTGTGAGATGTTTAAATGTCAGCTAATTCCTTAGAGAAATAATATTATGATGCGTAAACAAAATGGAGCTTTGCAAACCCAAGTTCAATGCATTTGCATGTCAGCACAGAAAGCTGGAAGATTTTCTTGACTTGGACTGAAAGAAGGTAGATGCTTACCATCTGCAGAGCTCTGTTCTGCAGATGAGCAATACCAGTGGTACTGGAGCTGTGTTTCAGAAAGGGAAGAGCCTGTCATTAAAAATGAGTACACATAGTCCAGCAGCCCTCGTCCATTAGTCCAAGCGCCTATAAATACAGATGCAGATTGCTAAGAAAAGTACCAGGAGCACACTACTTGTCCCAGTTAAACATCCCCTCTTCAACACTTGAAGGGGTCTGAAAAATTGGCAAAATGGTATCAACTTAAAAAAAAATAAATCATCTCATCAGACAACTATCAGCAATAGCCTGTGTACAGGCACATCACAGCACCCAACAACATGCTTGAGGGCGAGCTCATACCCAGCCATCCAAAAGTTTCCACCCACCTTTTTTTTTTTAAAAGATAGATGGAGGAAGTGAAATGCAGAAAAGATGTTATGACTTGTACAGTATTCATCACAAAGCAAGGCTACAGAAAAATCATAGACGGGGCTGGAGTATCTCCAGAGAAGGAGATTCCACACCTCCCTGGGCAGCCTGTCCCAGGGCTCCCTCACTCTCACTGGGAAAAAGTCCTTCCACATGTTGGTGTGGAACTTCCTATGCTCTAAGTTGCAGCCATTGCCCCTTGTCCTGTCTCCACAGACCACTGAAAAGGGGCTGGCCATTTCCCCCTGCAGCCCATCCTTAAGATATTTATAGACATGAATAAGGTCCCCCCTTAGTCTTCTTTTCTCCAGGCTGAACAGTCCCAGCTCACCCAGCCTTTCCTCACAGGGGAGATGCTCCAGGCCCTTTGTCATCTTTGTAGCCCTTCTCTGGACTCTCTCCAGGAGATCCCTGTCTTTTTTATCCCAGGGAGCCCAGAACTGGACACAACACTCCAGGTGGGGCCTGACCAGGGCAGAATAGAAGGGGGGGATCACCTTCTGTGACCTGCTGGCCACAGTCCTCCTGATGCCCCCCGGGATCCCATTGGCTCTCTTAGCCCCCAGGGCACACTGCTGGCTCCTGGCCAACCTGTCATCAACCAGGACCCCAATAAGTCTGTCTTGAAATACTAAGAAAAAGAAAAGCACAAACTAAATAACCTCCTTAGTCTTCTGGTGAGTCCTGCATACAAACACTGCACAGAACAAGCTGCTACACGGAACAAGACTTTTCATCATTCCCATAAACCTACTGGGCAATGTTACATACTCTCAGA
The DNA here is from genome assembly GCA_013400835.1 of Zapornia atra. Taxonomy (NCBI): domain Eukaryota; kingdom Metazoa; phylum Chordata; class Aves; order Gruiformes; family Rallidae; genus Zapornia; species Zapornia atra. The sequence goes on from VZTU01013418.1 coordinate 74,884, forward strand.
GGTACCTTGTGTCACATTCCCTTGAATCAGCACAGTTCTCTACATGTGCATGGAACTCCAACAAAATTCCTGACTGCTTTTTGTAATGAACAACAGCAATGTGTCAAAATAAGAAGCCAGCTAAACTTCTTTTCCACTACTTTGCCCTGATTTAGAGCTGAGAGAGGTGATCTTAGAAGTGTGTTTCATTTCTACTAAAAAGACTATTAAATAACGGACATCCAATAATTTAAATATTTTTTTTGGTTTATTTCCCTGATTGGTTTGCATCCCAAAATGAGATTTTACTTTTTCTTTTTCCCCCAAATGATAGGAAAAGGGTTTTCACCCAAAAGCATCAAATGCAATGTGGACTACTAAAGAACTTGTACACTAAGGAAAACATTCAAATCAGTCTTTAAGTGGGTGCAGTTTCAGACAATTGGCAGTTTTCTGTGAAAATGATTCCCAAAGTTCCAGCCAGCTTAAAGCAAATCAGAACACAACAAATAAGGATTGAACTGTATATCTTCTCAGCTTCAGAGCACAGGAAGAAAACAAGAAAAGGAGAAGCAGAACACAGAAGGTACTACTTGATAAGATTTCTGGAGAAAGCTATGGATTTGTTTCTTACTGTGATGACAAAGTTGAAGAGTCTCCGTTGGAGATTGTCTGGTGGAGTTTGTGCTAAACTAATTAATTCAACGCTGCTGGGATGGTATCGTTATTGATGTGTTGGGGCACCAGGAGACTTGGACAGGCATTCTATGTTTATTTATAATCTAAGCAAATAAATATAATTAAGTAATATGTATCTGCATGAAATTCAAATTGAATCTCTGGGGTACATAAGATCACCTTTGCTTAAAGTTGGTCTTTCCTTACAAGCTGATGACTTAGATAAACTTTTAAAGACCTACTAACAGTTTGTTGAAGCTTGAAGAGGTTTAGTTTCAGGAGCTGGGAAAATGCTACAACATTTTAATCAGTATCAAAATCCCCATTTTGTCAAGAGAAAGTCAGGCAAGCTTCATGACAAAGAGATGACAGAGAAAATAAAGGAGAGATATCTGAAGATTGAGAAGTCTGGAGTTTGCATGATGCAGTTAAAACGTACGCAATCTCCTGGTTCCTCTTTCCAAAGTGTTTGGGCATATTATCTCAATCTTAGCCCTGAGTGGAAAAGATAACTTCACCCTGATTAAAGTGCTTTATACAACCCTATTTATCACTGCAGAGAGGCAGGAATGGTTCCATCTGAAAAAGGATGCCTGCAGCTACAGCATGAAAGGCAACAGCCTAGAGAAGGTACACAAAAGTACACCCACAGTCAAGCAATTTCTGTCTTTTTCCAGAGTATGAAGTATAAACATTCATTATCTTGAGTTGGCTCACCCAAAGGATGCAAGATTGACTTAAGGATTATTATTCCATTTCTTTGGTGGTTTGTTTTGTTTTTTTAATCTTCTGCTATTCATATATGCCAGCTCCTTTGGGTACTCTCAAGACCAAGCAGAAAAGGAGATGAGGATTTGGGTTCTTTTGGTGTTGGTTTTTTGGGGGTTTGGTTTTGGTTTTTGGGGTTTTGTTAAACCAGCTGAAACTCTTACATTATAACCTGACTCTATGACATGAAACTTGAAGAGCATTAAGCATTGTAAGATCTAAAAGGAGTTGCCTGAATATTGCATATTTTTAAGGTTTTTTCAAACACATTTAGTTAAACTTTTTAAGAGAGTGAGAGAGATGGAATGCAGAGGAAGCTCCTTGTAGTAAGGTGGAGTTGTTTTTTTCTGTCTAGAATCCAATCCAAACTCTACTGGAGTTAAAAGGTTTTCTTCAGCTTCTGTAGGATTTGAACCCTGATTCCATTAAGGCAGTTGAAAGAGATTTAAAATACAATACTTATAATTGCTTTCTCATTTCTCCAACCATTCCTGTTTTGCTGTAAGCCCTCCTCATACCCTTTTGCATATCATAGTTGACAGAGGGATTAAAGCAAGAAAAGGCCTACTTAGAAAGCTGCAATGACAGAATAGGTACCTTCTCAAGCCAACGCAAGCATGATATCTAAACACTGCCAGGTGCATTCCATGTGCATTTGCAATGTGGTCTAAAGGAGCAGAAGAAAAATAAACAATAGAAAGACCAAACTGGAGAGGGAACTAAGAAGAAAATATTCTTAACCAGAAACACACAAATCAATCACATTACAGCACAGAAAATATTCTAATTGGGGGGAATTCAGCAGTCTAATGCAGCTACTTTAAAGTTAGGTTGCTATAAATTTTTTCTTTCAAATATATTGTATTAGAGCACCACATGTATTTTCAGCTGTCCTTGTGCTTCCTCAGGGTATAGGGTATGCCCTCCTTCTGACTTCCCTCTCCCCAGTTCCTTTGTTGCTTAGGATAACTGGGAGCAGCCAGCATTTACAATCAGAGTGCCCGACACAGCCAAGTAGGGAAGCAACAACAACAAACAATTTGTAACAATGACAACTATGGTGGATGAGTGCCACAGATGCTGTAAAGGATCATGATAGCTTATGCAAAACTAAATTGAGATCTATAATGGTGTGAAGTGAGGCATCTCAGGGGAAAATAAAGGAAAAGGAAGTAATTTCAAAACATTACCCTATTTGGGGTTCATGGGCACAAACCAAAAGTCCTGCTGGAGACCTCCTGCTTGTAGAGGTGCCTCTTGCTTACTAAAAGCATCTTGTGCATATGGAATGGCCAATTAGTGATATTTTATTTTTTTTTAAACAGTCCATCAACAAGGTAGAGAAAGTTTTGTACCTTGCAGTAGGACAAGAGATTATTTCTACTGCAAACTCTATTTAATAGTTTCATCCAAGTTGAGATGGAAAATATAAATGCATTTCTGCTCATCTCCACCATATTTTGAAGTTTGTGCTTGCTAACCCATTTTGCAAGTGAATGAGGCATTTGATTTTCAAACAATTTAACCTTACCAGAATCAAGAGTTCTTTACATACCTAGCTCCTAGCTACAGGACTCTTAATTACCAAAATACTGTACTATGAATATATAGGGCTAGATCTTCAAAGTCAGCTCAGAACTAGGACTGAAGGGCCCATCTGTTGCCCTGATCCTGTGGCTGCTATGCTGCTTAACTAATAGACCAAAAACTAATACAGTCCCACTTCCAGTCCAACAGAACCTCTGCATGGGCATGAATGTAGCAGTCATAGAACGAGTCTCTGTAGCACATACATTGCCTCTATAAGTTGGGGACTGCTTTGTGAGCCATTACTGTGTCTTGGTTTTCTCTCTATATAAAAGAAAGTACAAAAATGCACTGTCAGTCTGTGCCTTCTGAGCTGCTTCTTTTCCCTTTCTATCTGTACTTAAAGAATACATTATAGAAAAAGCACGGTATCTTCAGGTATTTGCTGACCAAATTTTTAAACTTTTGAAGATGTAAGAGCAACACCACAACTGGGCACATTTAGGATTCTTAGCAGCACCCTCAGACTCAGCAGTCAAACAGGATGAGTTGTCAGCTCCGCTAGCTCGCTCAAATGTCATGTCAGTTCTCCTCCGGGGCAGATATTCCAGCAGCAGTGCCTTCATGCCACTGTACCAGACAAAAATCTTTAAAAAATATTCCCTTTGATGTGCAACCAAGGGAGAGCACAGGTTCCGAGTTCAGTTAAGCACGTTGTAAACATTAGCAGGTTTAGCTCCAGAAAGCAAACACAAGTGACAGCCTATAAGTCAAGGTATCAGTTTGGAATGGTTGCTGCAAGAAAAATGCTTGTGAGAGTGGGAGCCATAGATGCTGTAGATTTTTCAAGACAATATTTGAGCTCATGAAAAGCAACTCTGCCCAAAGCTGTGCTGCTAATAGGGCAGGTATTACCAGCACATGCTTCACAGTGCTACCTTACCTGTCCCAAAAGTAAAGGGCGGGGGGTGGGAGGTATTTCCTTTTGCCTTAATGCAACATTGAATTGACTCTTCTAATTACAGCATGCAGCCTGAGCTTTTAGCATGGAACAAATCCTGCAGTCAAAGCCCTCTGCCTTCTTCAGCCTTGGCATGAAAATCCATGTCTGGTGATGCTGGATGCATGAGACTGGCTGCTGTATATCCCACATGCCCAGGAAAGTAACAGCATCCTTCAGTGCTAACCGTCTGTTGAACCAGGTCAACCTAGGTCAGTAAATTGGTGTACGCTGTGGTCACCAGTGAAGGCTATAAAAAATCGTCTGCACAGATCAGCATCTTGCAAATGAATTAATGGACACAGCGTCTAGGAGACGGCACAGAATCTTTTTCTATCTCGTTAAAAAAATTCCTCCCTGGAGCAAGTCTTTAGTCATTCTGAAATTTGTGGGTCCTTCACTTTCAAGTTTTCAAAGGGAGTTTTGAACTCAGTCTATAAAGGATTAATACATGGTTTGAAGTCCAACCAGGCCTTCTGAGGTCCATGGTTAGAACAGCAGCACAGAGCAATCACTGTTACTGTTGATTTAAATGCCTCATTTACTCCTTCCACATGAAGAGCTGTTAAATAAAACTATGCTTAACTAATGACTTCACACTAAAGAGGTCAGGAATTCTCCTTTTTTTCACAGAGCTGCACACTGTCCCCTAAGCAACCACGTTACACAATTGGATCTCTGTCAATACAGTCGATGTATCAGTAAATTTCTAAAATGAAATCACACAAATTAAAAGAACAAAATAATAGAAACCTTTTCCTCTGCTCTAGAATGAAGTAGGAGTTCAGTATAAAGTCATTGCATACTAATTGCAGGTGAAGTCAACCTTTAAAATTTATTCCTTTGTTTTTAAGAAGTGTTTATTTTCAATACAAGAAGATTAAAGATTAGCCATGTTATTACTCGGTGAAAACAGAGTAATGGATGTGTTGCAAAGAAAACTTTTGCTGTGTTATTATGCATTTATATGTATGTTATTATTTATTATGTATTTTTCATGTGTGCATCAATATACTACTTTACGAGTTTTATAGAGCCGTCAAGATATGTTTACACAGATTATGCATATAAAGTCCTGATTGCAATTACTCTAAAAGCACAACAGACACAGAGATTGAAAGCAAGGGAAGCCATCTGCTACCTCCCTGTCATTGTGAGCTGGTATGTGCTCAGCCTGTTGTTAACCTCTGCAACTCTTCTAGGCTGTGTCCTCCAGCACAGTTATGATGGTTCTCACCAGAAGGTTGCCTTTGCCATTGTGGAGTTTTTCCCTTAATGATACAGTTTAAATACATTGCTACTTGTCTTACCAGCCTTAAGCACAGAAACATGAGCCTCTTTCTCTTTGCAATAGCCTTTCACATACTTGGAAACCGCTACACTGTCTCCCCTTGATTTTCTCTTCTAAAGGTTATACAACTGGAGTTCTTTCAATCTCCATCCTGGGTTGCTCTCTGCTCTGGACGCCACCCAATAAATCTATATCCTTCTTGAAGGAAAATCGTTGTATTTTTACACAGGATCACTTCATGCATTTTTGCAGTCTACACTGTTTATACAGCCTCATAAGGTATTTACCCTTCTCTCGGCAGCAAGACACTGCTGACTCAGCAGGAACTGCAGTTTGGCCCCTTCTCAGGCCCTGGGGGTGCTGGCTTACCTGGCTAAACCTCATGTCAGAGGTAAGCACAGGTAGGTGTAAGCAGAAGATTGCAAGCTCTAGACCTATGGCAATGTTTTCTGAGGGCTTTACTTTTAAATTCAGCCTCCGACAGGAGAAAGGGCAATTTCTCAGAAATGGAGAAGGAAGACAAGAGAGAATTTGGGAAAAATCAGCCTGATAGATCAGCAGAGCCCTGACAACTCTTGGTTTTCTGGTCAGATATTTTCTTTACATCTGGACTGAGCCCAGTCAAACTGAAACAACTCAAACCGCTGTCTGCACAAGTGATGGTGTCTCTGGATGGGCAGCATTCAGGAGCGATCACATCCTACTGCAGAATATGGCTATATGTGCAGTTGTAAGAGGGAAGGCAAAATTATGACAAAACTAAATTTCAGTCAATTTTTTGGGGAGGGAATCTGGTGGAAAATATATTGGCATAGAAGTCTGTATTTATGCAAATGCCTATTTTCAAGAAAGAGTAGACAGAAAGAAAACGGTGCCCTCAAGGCAGTATCTGTTGTCAGAGGGAATGACGTGATTTATAGGAGCTCTCATAGTTGGGGCAGGTGGCACAAAGATATTTATAGCCATCTTCCCAGCAGAACAGGTGTGCTTTGTGAATAAAGTTAATTTCACACAATTTCATTAGGCAAATTTTCACAGATAGGGTCATGATTCATCAGATCACTTTTTCTGTGATTATATATATTTGAATGTTTTACTGAATCAGGTTACTGCATTCAGAGTCAAGCTCCAGGCTGCAGTCAATGGCAACTCTTTCGCTGCCTTCACTGGGGAGGAATTTCACATGATTTCTTCTGAGACCTATTCAAATGTTGTCTCAACACACAGGCACATCTGTTCAAACTTTGGTCTTGAAAGAATAAGCATTTTGTATTTTTATTCATCACGTGGAAAGACTAAATTAAATGTTAGGTGCAGGATAAGATGAAATTCACTTCTATAAGGAATCACGTTAATTTATTCTCTTCAAGGCAGTATTTATACTTCAATCTGGCAGTAAGCAGGGTATTTTTAGCAGTTTAGGACACCCAAGGGAGCTCAGAATGTGCTTTATAGCATCTCTGTGGTCGGTGACCTGCATATTTGCTCTGTTACTACCTGTGTTCACAACACTTAACGCCGACCAACTGTATCTCAGGAACAGCTACTCCAAAAATGGATGAACCTGAAGGAAGACCTGGTGACCGATTCAGGTCACACACAGGGAGGGAGGTGTAAGAAAGAATTTTGGTTGCCATACTGCTGTAGCTGAGTGGTTTTAGTTGCAACGAAGATTAAAAGAATAAGCACTACATAGTGCTGCTTCATATCCAAATCCTTTGGTCCTTGTAAGCTTAACTGAATAGTTAACAAAAAAAACCAAACAACAAACCACATCACTATAATATCTTTGGACACACTGATAACCCTGACACAAACTACGAACATCCTGAAGATTTTAATACTAGTTTCTAATTTATTAATAACTTCAATCTTAAAACATTCCTTCTGGGTTTTTACTATCTTCTTGCTTACTTTAAAGACAATGGGAAACTCAACTCTTCTCCTAAATATTTCCATCTCACTCATCAGAACGGTCTTAAAGCAGTCCTGAGAGTTTGTTAATTTATTTTCTCTTTCATGAGCAGAGAGCTGATATTATAAGGAATGTCTCACATATGTTCCCTCTGAAAGTGTGCTGACTTCTGACAGATTGCATAAGACACTGAAACTTGAAAACTCACACGTATAAACCACTGCACTAATATATTTCACACAGAGAATAATTTAGATACTTTCCACAGAGGTAAACCTCAGCTCTGACATTATTACCACTGCAAGAATTTACTGTCATTACTTCGTTACAAGAGAATTCACACCACAAAAAGCCTCAGCTGGCTGATAGGATACATTCCTTGAAGGAAACCAGTCTGCTCTGAATTTATCCAAACATCTGATCTACCTGTTCTTAACTCATCAGCTCTGTAAGAGCTGCCAAACTGGCACTGACTTCTAAGACAACTTTTCATGACAAGACTGCATAGGTAGACTCTGTCCTTTTGGACACAGAGCTTCACAGCCCAGTTACTCTGGATCCTCCTTGTTGTTTACCTACATTTTTTCAGAAGACTGCCTACCTTCCTTTGGACAGCATGTGCTCAGATGTTGCGTATAAAGGCTATTACAGAGTTTTATTCTGAGTGCAGGAAAGAACTACCTATAAGCATGATCTGCCCTGCCTTGGTTTAGTCAAGCCCAATGTGAAGCACCTTCCTCTCTTCTCAGAGATATTCCCTGTTTGGTTTTTTTAAGGGAGATGTAGTTTTGCCTTTACTTAAAATTCTATCCATTTTCTCAATTGGGAACAAGATAAATGGTCCATCAAGTCAGCAAGTCATGGAAAGATAATCAGCACAGGAGGATTCTCAGATATAGTGAAAACAGGGGCTACACTATGTGATTGACGTCAAAACAAATGGCAGTTGTACAGCTCAGGTAGATGTGGCCACATGGTCACATTTACATCTCCAATATGAAGTTATTCCACTAAGAAGCTTAGATTTTACAAGAAGCCAAGAGACTTGACAATGTCAAAGCCATGACACTCCAGTTGAGTTTATGGGTTTAAACAGCGAATACTACAGCTTGGAGTCTCTTCAACTGTACAATTTATACCGTGTGGAAACAGATGCTTGCCGGACCAGAGTATCTGAAAAAGGTTTAGGAAGGAGTGAAATAATTTCTTGATGTATAACAAAGAGTATATAACAAAGTGGTGTAGTCATACAGCTAATGGAAGAGCCACAAAACCCCTCAGTCTCTTGATTGTATATATGGGCTCCTACGCCATGAGGTTACCAGTTTCACTGGTTTATTTATTTCACTGGAAGGACCCAATAAAACTCCCTAAGAGATCAGAAGTGATTTTGTATCATTTCTGCATGTTCTGTTCTACTTTTATGTATCTATACAAACACACATATAAGGTATATTGATTAATTTCAGCTTATAAAACTTTTAGAAGTATTCAAGATGATTTCAATAGTAACTTGCATTAATAAATTCATTCCAGAGGATAATGGATTGAAATTGCTGTTAGTTAAAAACAACATAATATATACAGGGTGACATCAAATGAATGACATTATGAATCCCTTTCTGAATCTAAAAGACAGGAGAAATAATAATTTAAAAAAATTTTAAAATCACATGCAAAAACTAGTTGAGGAGATAGGAAAGACTGGCTTTTGTCAGGGAAATCTCCCTTGTAGGATAATAATGAGCAAGTATTTTTCAGGCAAACAATCATGAAGCTCTCCCCTCAGATTCCCCCAAAGAAAAAACATGCTTTGATTTTTATTTTTTTTAAATTGTATATTTTCCTTAATAAGCTAAATCATATATTCAAAGGAGATACAAAGGATGAACAAGAATAAGGTGTATCACCTCGAGGCACTTCATTTTTGCCATTTTCGGTGTGATAACAACACTGAGAATTGTAGCAATAAATGCAATTCTGTTAAAGCAAAAATGTGATTGCAAACAGTCATTGCACATGTACAATCTCCCACATTTATTCTAACCTTTTTTGTCATATGCTTTAGTGCCAGATTTTGTCTTACTTTCATTACACATTCTTACAATCTTTTTCTTGCCCAATCCCCCAAAATATCCTTTCTGTTTCCAAGAATAAGCACCACTGAATCCAGCAGCATGGACTCAAGGCCTTTTCCCCTTCTTTCATGTTTTTCTTTTCTGTCTACTTATTTTTAATTGTATCAATATTGAGAATTATCAGTTCTGTTTCAAAAACCACGTGAATCTTTTATCAGCCTCTTCTGGACCATCTGATTTCATATTTCATATATACTAAGATTTTCATAGGGAAGAAACCACCCAAGATGCAAGCAGATTTTTAACTCAATAGTCCCCCTGACAAGCATACTTTTGAGACTACTTCAGAAGATCCTGTCACTCTCCCTGATAAACCAAGCTACTAAAGATGAGAAGTCAGAGGCCACTCACAAGATGCAGTTCTACAATATGGAAAACTTGGATAGGGATACAGCTAAGATGGAAAAAGGTTTAGTCATTTAAAAAAAAAAGTAAATTACTAGCAAATGGATAAAACAAGCAAAAAACTAATCACTGGCTCAAATCATAGTTCTTCCAGAGCATGTCTCTTTTATCAAATTGAAAGCACGAAAACAATGCTGATTTTTTTATTTTGATTAGTTTTGTCATATTTACATAGATGGTGTGATATAACTGATAAAATAACACACTTCTGAAATTATTACAAGTCATATTAGACACGATTGTACTCTCACTAATTCTTAAGTGCTTTATCACACCTGTATGGGCAGGTCATTGTTTTAAATTGGTGGCAGATTTCTACACATTTCAGATACATACAGAACACAAACATTTCAGAGGAGTACTCTGTGTTTGCAGAAAAGCATAGCCAAAGTGTTTTTTCACTATGCAGTATGAGTGGACAGAAAAATGTCATCCAAGCCTTTTAGCTATTATCATCAAAAGGCAGCGTTTGGAAGTGAAAAATTGCTTCCATCTATGGAAACCCTATTTTTTTACTCACTCTGCAGATGAAGGTCAAAGTTGAAATATATCTTGCTGTGTAATGAAGACATAATAAAAATGTGAACTCAGAAAAGAGAAAGCTATTACAACCACTGTAACAGATGCCCTGTTTACTCTGCAGATTGCATTACATCATGTAAAGTTAAGCAATGATACATGCCACTGCACCCTACAGCAGGTATTAATTTTGACATCTCTTGGGAAATGACATCTTCAAAAATAGGCTCTTTATGAACAATACGGTGTCAAGACTGGTTGCTGGCCTGAAAAAGCCCCTCATTGTGTTAAATGCAAAAAAACTCCCTCTGCCACTGTAAAAGAAGTTGATGAAGACATCTTAAAGTGCAAATAAGCCAAAGGCTTATATGCAGTCTGTCTTTCAGGCTTGTGACAGAAATAAGAGGACAACACCCTGACCTCAGTGAAAAGGAAACGCTAATGGAAAACTCAGAAAGGAAGCAGCCCTCACGTGGAAGTGATGCAGTACAAAGCTCTAGACAAAGAAAATCAAAAAAGAATTATTCAATTTCAGAGAAGTTATAATGGGTTTAAAGTATCAAAGTTGTACTATAGCAGAATACATTTTTAAAACCATTTGTATGCGTATCTTCAGGTATAGAAGGTGTTGTGTACCTATGGTGTTTACATTCAGTCAGCAAGGGAAAATTGAATGACTTCTTTACACAGGTTTGTAGAGTTGCAGAAGTCCTCAATTATACTGAGTGACCATGCACAGCCAGTCTTAGGCATGCCCCTTAAACACCTTCAAAGTAGGCTGAATGCCATCCCAACGTACAAAAACAAAACCATATCTGACTCAAATACTGCAGCAGCTATATATATTTTTGGTGAACAGAGAAGATACTTGAAGATAATTCTACAGCACAACTTGAGTAATGTCTTCTCTCTTCACTTTCTTCACAGCACCATTCCTTCTTTGACCTCTTCCCTGATGTGCCTGCTCTGTAGTGTGTTTATTTTGTACAAGCACACTGGCAAGTCAGTCAATTCTCATAACTAATCCTATTGCCTGGAATTTCTTGGGCAGTGGGAAATTTAAGCAGTGGGTCACCCCTAAGGCAATAATTTTTGTTAATATTTCCAGTATATAGAATCATGAACTTAATGTTTGGATGCTGGTGCATCAAAAAGACATTCTATCACTACACCATTTAATATTTCATATTCAACTCTGATTTTTAAACAGGAAGTAAAGTGTGTTCACACATTAATATTTAACTTTTTTCTTTGCTTATTTTCCAAACCCCCTACTCTCTACCACCCTCACACTACCCCTCCACACCAATATAATTTAAAGAAAAAAACCCTCAAAAACCCAAACAACCAAAAGGAGACAAAAGCAGGCAAACATTCACAAAGATGCAGTATGAACTGTAGCAGGGCTGGGGCAGAGACACATCTTTTACTCCAAAAGCCTACCAGTTTGCTCCACTTAACTCAGGGCTATTGTCTCAGGACTGTGCCTTAAGTCTTACTACTGATCACTGCCTCCTGACTGCTATGCTACAGGTTGTGAAACAAGCACACACAAATGTAATTCACCTGCAGAAACTCAATGTTACTTAATTTTTCTTAGTGCACACCAGAGAAAATTATACATTGGTAAGAACTATATACCCAAAGAAACAACTGGCTGTGGCAGATGGAAGTACCATTGATACCTCCTAAATACCCTGCCAGAAGGCAGAGCAGCGTTAGGTGGTATGAAGAGCATTACACCATGAGCAGATGAGTGCAATCTTGATGCCATGGCAGAGTACAAGAATAGCTTTGAAGAACCAACTGTTCTCTCCAGAGAGTGAGACACATTTTAGGCCACTATTTTCATGTCTCAGTGCCTACGCACTAGCTCCTAAGGCAAGTGGAGGGGTCCACTGCCAAAGGAAATGTTTGTCCAACCCCAAATGACACACCTGACCCACTGTGAGCACATTCAGCTCAGCATCTCATGAGGAGGAGATGCCCACCAGCTCCCCTGGCCCATTCACAGCCTTGGCAGACTCATTTAGAGTTTGGCTTAAGTCATAATGTTATCTCCTTCACTAAAACTAGCATCACAGAACAGAAAATAAAATAATTTATTTAAATCAAAGGAATTATTGGAGGCAAACATACTACATAGTCCTTTGCCAAAACACACAGAGCATTTCAGAGGTGCTTATTTATTGCGATGTGCACTGTTGCCGCTCCCTTTGTGTCCCTTTGGGCCTCTGCAGTCTGGTCAGAAACAAATTCTTCCCCCTCTCCTCACAGTACCCATCCACCGGGCAACACTTGGCTCAGAGGAGGGCTAAGGGGCTGTTCCTTTTACTAACTTGCAGTTTGCATAAGGAATTCCAGATTATTTCTTTTTTATATAAATAACAGCTTAGGTTCCCGAACGCAGAAAATCACTTTATACTGAAAATGGATCAGTCATAAATGTTGTTAAGAACATAAAAAGCAATGGTCCCTCCTGTCTTCTGCTCTAAGGAGAAATGCTACTCTGGGAAAGTCTGATAGAACTTTATTTTTATTAACTCTCTTGAAGACCTGTTGGAAAACCAGCTACATTAAGTTCATGGGAAACCCTTTCATTTGTGTGTTGCTCATGGCACAGCAGTTCAGCGGTACACAGTTGCCTCTTACAGAAACCATGCTGAACCTTTCCTCACAGACTGTGTTTATTCACATTCTCAAAGATGTCATTATTTTATATGCTACCTTTCTACCAGCCTTGGAAATCAGACTCAGCCTGTGGCTCCCCACGGAGTCCCTCCTGTGAGAAGAAGGTGACAGGAGTGACGCTGGCAGCCTGCCAGTCCCCCAGTGCTGGGGCTATTTGCAACGGTCGAGTAGAAGCCTTGGCCAGCCACTCTGCAATTTCTCTCAGGTGAATGCCACCTGACCTGGTGACTTACTGACAGCTAATACATCTATTTGGTCCAACACTTTCTGTATATTTACACAAGCTCATCTAGTTCATCTGACCCCTACCCTATTTACTAGAAAGAATGGCTCAGGTGTAGAAACCTCCCCCATGTCTTCAACAGCAAAGAGCAATGAAAGGAATTATCTGAACCTCTCTGCTACAGCTTTATAATTTCGGAGTCCTTCCTTACAGTTTGGTCATTAAGTGGTCCCATATATGCCCTACCTGACTTTTCTGCTTTTGATTTAAGAACCTTTGACTAGAAGCTTGAGCACCCCTTGTAAGGTGCTCTTCAAACTTTTAGTACTCTATTTCCTGCCTACGTTTGACCTGCCATGATTTATGGACTTTCTACCTCTCATTTGGAGAAGCTTTGTACTTTTTAAAGGAACTTTTAAAGTCTTCCCCTATGACAGCCGCCTTGCAGTCATGCTGCCAGGAGCTGGATCACTTTGATGGCTTTTTTTGTTTTGGTTTGCTTTTTCCTATTTTTTATCTTAAAGATACCCTGTGGTGGTCTACCTGGGCTTCTAATACAATGTATCTGAACACTGCATGCTAGTTGTGGGCATCCTGTTTTTCAAACTACTAGAATATTTAGTTTACTAATTGCATTTTTCTTGAAGCGTAGTTCCACTCCTTTATATTAAGTATTTGCACACTGGATTTATCCAGCTTGCTCTCTCCCACTATAACATGAAACTTCATTGTACTGTGAACACTGCCACGTAGGGGTCTTAATTAATTCACCTTGAAGTCAGCCTACAGTATCACTTAACACAAATTTCAGAATGGCTTTTTTCAGTCCTTAACACTACCATTCAGTCCTTTACACTGTCCCAAAATTTTATCTCTACGCCTGATTCTGATGAAACATTGACCCAGCCTGCACATGTATAGATAAAATCTGTTGCTATTACCAACTGTCCTAAATTCACAGCTTCTTATTTCACTTTACATTTCCCAGTCACTGCTGCGGTCCTGAACAAGACTTTGCAGTACAATCTTAGTTATTTTCATTAGATAATTTTTATTATTTGAGAGGGCAGAAATCCTGTGCAAGGCCTTGCAGTGCATGGTTGTTAATGCAATATTTTTAAAGCGTGACACTTTCTGTGCTGTGACATTCCTCTGCCTGTGCCTATTATTCTCTCATCCCTGGAAAGCTGGCAGCCTGGCAATTCTGTACCCCATTGATCACTATCCCATTGATCATCCTCCTTCTGCTGCATCTGAGATGTGGATTATACCTGGCTGTCATCTGACAGGCAGCATTCCTCCTCTCTATAGCACTTTTTAGGCTTCCAACACTGGCACAGCAGTACTTGCAGGTTCCACCATTCCCCCGCTGTTGCGTAACGCATATGCCAGTTAACTGCAGGCCCTTCCCTGTCACCAGTATTTTGTATTTTCCTCCCCATTTACACACACATACCCCACCTTGTCCTTTTCAGAACCAGTCCTTTCCAGAAGTGTTAGTTATGTCCACCCTGTAGGTCCTACCAGAAAACCTAGGTTCTGCTCCCTCTACATCAGTTTCCTTGGTTTCTAGTTTAAGTGTTCATCCATGGGTTTGCCCCAGCAGTAGATCCCTCCCAGAAAACCTCATCTTTACCAACACAGCAAACAGCCACTAGCTCTCCCTACATCTCTCTACTTTCTGTAGGGCCTGCTACCTTTACACCTGCTAGGCAAGTCAGCCCATGGTCCTCTCAGATGTCAGTTAAGCACAGAAAAATCACACCTACCATCACTAGCTCTTGTCCTTGAAAGTCTCCCCTGTTGCAGAAATATCCTCAGTGTACAGTGGGAAACTCGGGCATCCCCTGATACTCCAGGGACACCTTTGATTCTCCTCACTGCTTCAAGGCCAGCCACTCTCACCACAAGAGAGCATACTTGTTTTCTCAAAATTAGGAGCATCTTGCACTGAGTATGCACACTTACAAAACCCACTCAGGCAGGTATTTGCATGTGCACAGTACCTTGGGCAGCTCTCACTCTCTTGCTCGGCCCTATGGCACAAGAAGCAGAAAGTGGCTTAAGCTTTAAAAGCTTACAGATTCACTTCTTCAGTCAGATGACATTGTCCTAACCCAAAGCCACCATAGTAGCTAGGTAAAGTTATCAGCAATCTGTACATCTGTGCAGGGAGAAAAGCCTCAAACTATAGAGAAAAACAAAAGCCAAAGCAGCAAGCTGATCTAAGGATCCCTACATTGCTCCTTCTCTCTCTGCATGCACTACAGTCCCTAGTCACTCAGACACCTTGTCCTCTTCTGGACCTGAGCAAGCTTCACACTCCAGATGGACCCCCTTGTATTCATGCCCTTCAGCCATGCATGAGGAGACGTCTCCAAGGGGCCAGTCACTTGTCCGCCCAGGCTGCACACTGGTTTCCTACAGGCATGGCAAGAAGAAACACGCTTTCCCAATGTGGGTTGGCTACTAGTGTACCTGATGAGTTCTAAGTCTGTGATTATGGATGCACAATGGGAAAGACAGATGTGTCAATACTACTGTTCAGATGATGTTGCAGCTCTTTACTAAACCACTACAGCTAACTTTTTTCAGCTGTACTCACGTAAATCAGGTACCTTCTCAATGAGCTTAATAGGTACCAACCAAAGCAGAGGTGTCTTATTTCCACTGCAATAAAGTCAGAGTATGGTACTGAATACAGCACTTACTTTGCTTTTATGCTTGGGTATTTAATGCAAATTTTTAGGACCAGATTCTTTCACCCATTTGGTGGTGAAAGGTACAGCAGTGCCCCCCTTCTGCACCGTAACCCTACCACGCAAAACCACAATCCAATGCCTTCTATTTAGGGCTGATTTAAGATTAATCACCATCTTTGCCTTTTAAAAACAGCGTTCCATTATTTTACTCATGTTTTTCACCATACGCCCTAGCCCACAAATTGAGTATCTTTTTATGATTATTTTATCATCTTAAAAATACCAAAAGAGGTGACATGCACTACATGTAAGCGAACATCACTAGCATTGACTTTCAGGTATGCTGCTGACAGCTCCCTTAGTATTTTTATCTTGGCTCTTTTTTGGCTCCAGACTCTTACTTCATACTTTTGTAACTATTAGAACTTAAAAATAAACTTAATGCATCTGCAGACTTACCAGCATTGCTAGTGCTTGAGCTGCTTTCGCTATCGTTCTTCCTGCATCTTGTATTTCAATCATCATTATAGAGGCTTTGTTGATTCAATATTGTCTTTTATGCACTATGTTTGTAAAGCCTTATTAAAGTTTAATGAAGACATGAAATTGGATAATATTTGCATGTAAAATAAATCTGTAGTCTAAGCAATGCAAAGTATCTATAATCATCAAAACAAATCATTCAGCACAAGAGACAATAAAAAGAGAATGGAAACCAGTGAGGGAGAATTTATACAGAATCTCTTCCTGGAAATCAGCTACCAAATGTTCACTAGTCATAATAATTTAACATACAAAGCTTTATTTATTGAACGGAATTGCCATTTATATAATTTTTTTCTACCTTAATACTCTAATATCTGTAAGACTCAAATGCAGTAATTGCTTGTCCTAATTTTTAAATATTTCTAATAATACAACTGCAGAACATATCAGTAATGGATAAATTAGTATGTGGGCTAAGTGGCAGATGGAAGATGCCTTTGCTGAAATTATGGCATCACAGGAAGGAAAGAATCAGTTCCAATATACCTCTAAAAATTAAAGAAGGTAATAAAAACAGAGATGAAGGTGCATATTCTTTTCTCCTGTACTATCTGCAGGAGGTCTGAGCAATTTAAGACATAATTTATTCTTAGATCAAAGTTGTCCTAGTTCAAGTTTCTGTGCTGGCAGAAATGATTTTACACTAGCAAATTACTGCATTGTTTTTGTAGCAATTCTCCAGAGACATAGTTTTATGTTCTCTCAATGCAGTGGGCGATTACTGAAGACCAGGGAAATACTTTGGCTGAGTCAAAGCTAGATCAGAACTTTGCTTCTCCCTGAACATAGGTAAAACAGCACTTGTTGTTCTTAGCCATTATAAACATAAATGATACTTCCAGTAGTTAAAGGGAGAAGACAGCATGTCCCCAAAGGACTGTCACTAGAATTGAGCCAATGCTGCAAAATATTATCTATGAATATTCATTTGAATTTTAAAACACATTTGCTTTGACTTCAATTTTGCATCCCTTTTGTGTTTGCTTTTGGCATGTTCTAGTAAATTAATTACTAGCAGAAATGTTTGCTGAAGCTGTGGATTTTAAGCAAATACTACAAAATATTTACTGACAGCACCCTTTGAATTTACAGTTGTGGTTATAGCCAGCGGCAATCTGATTCTCGAGGTTAATTTAGACCTGTCAATGGAGAAGAAAACAGCAGGTAACCCACATCTTTAAATTCCTACTATTAAAATCAGCAAGAAGCCATTCATGAGTCATAGCAACTTAATTGCATAGATACAGTAAATAGTTTTGGATGATAAGTACTTCAGAACACGCAAATAACCCAAAAATGTACTGCAAGATAAAGATGACACAACCTTTGTAGTTATGCACAAGGCTTTACAACATCCCTGCTGCTGGAACTGCTGCAGGAATGGCAGCTTCCGCCATATCTAAACAGACATTTTGCTGGGGGCATTGTCTGTGGCTCGTTCCCCACCACAATCAGAAGCTTTCACCTTAAAACAACTGAAAAAAACCCCTACTAGAATATAACCTGTACATCTCAGCATTATCCAGACGAGCTCAACGTGCCATCACGAAGGTAAATCCACCCTCCACTCTAAAATGGGGTATAGTCCGCTTCCTAGAAACACCTACAAGGTGTACTTAAATTCCTGACATGGTTGGTGAAGCCTGAGACTTCAACTCAGCATATTACGGTTGTTTTAAGTTTTTCACTTGCAGTATGTGCAACAGACTTGTTTTTCTAAGATGGGCTGTTTCTGAATGCTTGCTGGTGGCAGAAGGGAACATACTCAATGATGTACCCAGTGATCTTCAGGAGGCTCACGTTCATTCACATCATCTGAGAAGTATTTGGTTCACAACTCTCTCCAGCCAACCCCAAATACTCTCAGGAGTGGACCTAGCTTAAAAATGTATACCTTCCTCTTTTCTCCTTCAAGGAATACATGCTATAAAGTAATCAAGGGAGTCAAATATATCTGTGCCTTATGACGATGCATGGTAGATAGCCACTCCAGTAGAGCACACAGTCTCCTTCCTATTTACGAAGGTACCTTGCTAACATATCTCTTACCAGCAGTATTAGTGCTGATTCAGTGAAACATAATAATGCTGAATAGATTGATGTAGATGTAGCTTGAGACAATTAATATAACTTTGTGTATTTTAAGAATATATTTGGTTTGGATTTTAGTAGAATATGGCTGTGTTGTAACTGTGTGAGCTGTTTCGTGAAAGTGACTACAAAACTGAGCTTAGCCTTGAAGCTAGTGAAGATAGGGAGTCATAAATAATGAGACCAATGACCAATTAAGAGACAGAGTCTATCTTGTTTTCAGTTAAAAGGCATTCCTAACTAGTTTTTGTAGGAATGTGTTTTGAGCTCAGGAATGTGTTTGGGTAACTATGGAGAAAACCGTAAAGAGCACGCGCTGAGAGAGAGGAAGACGACCAGCCTTCATCCCTGAAGACCCCCGAGTGTCACTAAGCATGCTCCATCTGGGAGGAGTTAATGTAAATGACTTAACTTAATAATTCACATAACCCTGCCTTTTCTTAGAAATTATAATGAGTATGTATAATTAATCTGTATAAATATGAGAAATTTGGCTTTAATGGGCGCACACATCTGGAGGAGCGATCGATCCCCTGTGTGCCCAGCGCTGCAATAAAGGATACCTGTTTCACAGTCACCAAGGCTAGTGAGTTTTGATTCTGCTTTCCGAGGCATCAGTACTTCAAACCACTGTTTCTGCTGCCTCCATGGCAGAATATCTTGGCCCAGCAACATGACTACCATCAGAGCGGGAGAGCAAATTAATACGGCTCTCTAGGAGAGGGTCAGGTTTGCAGAAAGTCAACCTTGAATACCGTTAGCTCTAAATAAGCCTTTTTTTTCCAAAAAACAACCCCGCCCCCTGGAGTTAAAAAATGCCAGTACAGCACTGGAGTAGCCATGAAATAGAAGGGAAGAAATTACATTCAAACATGCAGTCTTTGATCAGCACCTAACAGCATGAGAAACAGGCACTTGCAACAGCTCAAGAATGGGGCTTTATGTTCATCTCCTTGAAACTGTAGCACTTGGGGAATGAGCAGCTAACAGAAAGAGAAGACAGACTCCCTCCAGAAAAACATTGAGAGTTGTAAAGAAAATAACAAAAACCTTTCTGCCTTAATGATTTCTAAGGTAAAGATTAGAAATTTGAAATATTGAAGGACATTTAGCCGAAAAGCTCAGCAAACAGAGGGAGAAAGTGTTCTGCTACGTCTGCATGCAGGGACATGTAACACTAACGAAAAATCATGAAGCAAATAATGAACCTTCTTGGGAGTATATATGAGATTATTTCTACTCCTCAAGTTACGACACTTCAGGTTCTGACTTCCCTTGTCTAAAGTTATTTTATGATTCTAGATGAAAAATTATATTTTTATTGTGATGGTTACACAAGCAAAAAAATTAAACTCCCTTCATCTTTGGTGAACAAGCCTCAGAGGAACTCTTCAAAACCTTATGGATTTCTGTCTACCAAAAGGTTGTGATAAACAGCACACTGACTAGAGTAACTAAAAAAGTTATGAAGATAATTTGAAGAAACATACTTCACAAAGGTGGCTTCAATATTTTCAGGTTTTGAATGCTGAAAAATGTAGCTACAGTTTTCCATGAAAGAATGAACATAAATATTCTATACTTCCACTGGTGTTTAAACACATCAGAAAACATTCAAGCCTTACCATTCTGATTTCAGTTTTTATAAGGAACAAAGTGTATCCTACTGAAAACAGTATGAATGTCTGAAGGAGTCGAGACTATTTTTGTTAAGCTCCAAGCTTTTAACAAAGATGCATCTCCCTTTGTGTGCAAAGGTTACCAGTGGAAGGGCAGGTTTTTAGCAGGATGAGGACCAGGCAGCTTTGTCCTTCTCCAAGCACACTGCTGGTAGCCCTGCCAACACGTGCTTCCCGCAGACACGCTCTGTGTATGATGCTGGACCTCGGGCCACGTGTTACCTCCACCTGCCAGAAGTCCTCTCACCAGCCCACCCGGGCAGTCATGTCAGGGCTCCAGAGCAAATGGTGACCTGGTTGACAGCTTGCTTTTTGTAAGTAGGGTCTGATTGCATCCTGACTGCAGAGAATTTTACAGGGCTGCTAGGATAAAGCTCTCATTTTCATATATAAAATCTAAGCTGACTTATAATCATAGTATTATTATTTTTCTATATTCCAAAATGTATGTGGGAAAACTATGGTTTAGTTTAATATTATAATTTCTGGTTCCTGGAAACTCTTTTTTTTAGGTTACTCTAGAGAGAAGCTGGAATTGAGTTCCTATGTGCTAATTTTTTCTATTATTTAACATTTACCTTAAACAAGCAGATCTATTGCAGAGCTCTGAGTAAGCTGGGAAATAAGTATTTGCACCTGCCAGCTTTCTGAGGCCGTCTCAGTACAGAAACAGAGAGGAAGAATGTAAAGTTCATTTTAAAGGTGTTCAGTGCTTTTAGACAAACACCTTTTTGGAACTGGAGCTTGATGACAGGGATATCATTGCCTCGATAATATCAGAAATAGGCTTGAAGAGGGTGGAAAATGGGCTTGCCTCTGAACATCTAGATCAGTGAAGAGTCATAAAAAAGAAAGAACTGTGAGGAGACAGCGGGTCTTCCCCAGCTGTGAGCCTGTAGCTCACAGTCAGCCGGCACACGTTGTTTTATGGGTGTTGCAAGGACCGGGTCGGCAGTGTGAACTGCTGGAAGAAAGAGACTGTGAGCAGTATGATTTACATGAAATATGAAATAGCTCCATATGTTACCAGGTACAGATATGAAGTTATACCCTACCTGTATCACAAGCACAGTCTTTTCTTTCTCCAGTCCTGGGGTTGGGGAGGGGAAGTTGTGACAAACTAAAAGGATCAAACACTCCTCAGTCTGAATGACTTCACATGCTTCATATATTGTTAGTTAGTGATCTATTTTGGCCTTTGAATTGGGCAAATTTAAGAAGACTTTTTGGCCAGTCTGTGACTAGGGATAGTAAATAAGGTGATGTTCTATACCACTTGTTTCTAATTTCTTCTTGTTTAGAAGCATCTCATTATTGAAGAAATGAAGACTGATCCAGCTGAGGTAAGATTAGATGTCAAGAGAGAATCTAGAGCCGTTAGTAGTGACTGCTTGCTTTCTTTAATTAGCAATTACCCAGACAATATAATAGAAGCAATTGATAAGATGGGTTAAGTTGTTGTTATTTTTCTGTTTGAACTGAAAATTCTTTTCCAGTGAAGCTTCTACTACAAATGAATGGCCCCATTACCCAAGTTTTAAGAAGCACAGCTGCATCTACCATTTCATCTGAGTGGAAAGACTAGAAATACAGCAAAGAAATCTACTAGCCATTAGAATGGACTGCCTAAGAACAACTCTATCCGCATAGAGCTTAGAAATGGTTCTTTTTTCTGATTCATAGGGGAAATGAACTTAACAGTAGTTGAGAGCAGCTATACCCCTTGACTTTCATATTGTTTTATTTTGCACCAAGTTCCCCAAAATAGGCCTACTAACCATCAGTCAAGGACATTTTGTGGTGGTGTCATTTTCATCTTAACACAACCATTTTAAAAATAACATTTCAAATTTTGGTAATAATTCTGCATTCCACATAAAAAACCTTTTTGAATACTGAATATGTAGAAAACTTATCTATAATGAATGGGGGTGGATATAGCATGAGGCATGAAAAATAGCATATGACTCAACTCAAAAGAATTAGAGATCACAATGAGAAAATAAAAGTTTCCAAAGATACCTCTAGAAATAGAAGAATTCACAAGTCTTATAACATCTCCTGTTCACCTGCCATTTCTAATTTCACAACCAAAAATATCCACTAGCTGAGTAAATACACACAAAGTCTTCTTCAAGTAGACATATTTTGCTTTCAGAAGTCCTTTAAAGCTATAATATTAAAACAATCAAGAAAACCAACAACTTCATAAGGAGAATTTAAAGGCGATTTTACAATTACTGAATAAGAAGTTAAAGGAATGGCTTCTTATTTTCTAA
Source organism: Zapornia atra (assembly GCA_013400835.1). NCBI lineage: Eukaryota > Metazoa > Chordata > Aves > Gruiformes > Rallidae > Zapornia > Zapornia atra. Next base: position 97,315 of record VZTU01013418.1, read on the forward strand.
GCATGTATGACAGTACTGAAAGCTGCCATGGAAATTTACCTCAAGGTGATGTACACTCAACCATTTCCAATGGGAGAGAGATAAGGGGGGCGGCATGGGGGAGATCTTTTGCTCGTTTCCCAAAGTACTCCACTCATATGGGGAGTCACAGAAGACTTAGACAACATTCATTTTGCAAACACAAAGATTTCAAGAACTAGACCTTACTGTTGGAAGTTACAGTTTACATACTGTATAGAAACAACTGTACAGTTGCCCTAGTAGTGAGATTTCTGTTTATAGGATTTAGCTTGTCAACAGCTAAGTGGCACAGTTGGTCATGGAAAACAATTATAAAGCCTCAAGTCTGGAATAAACAGGATGATGTAGGTAACAAGGGCACTGGTCTTCCATTACATCTTTGCAAAACAAGAAAACTGAGCTCCGATCACCAAAGTAAATATGACAAACTGAACTAGAATGCTAAATCATAGTAAATCAATGTAGAAATTAAAATATAAATGCAAATATGCCCCCTCCCAGATTTCTATTTAAAATGAACACCCTCAAATATTGACATATTTCTTTAACATAGCTAAGTTGTCACAGTCTTTTCTTGGCAACATATGGAAAATTGTCCTCTTTTCTTTCCTGCTAAAATTAAAGTGTCTGCCACAGGACAAGAGAACAAAGAATCTCTGTGCAGGCCTTGTTAAAAAAGAAGTGGTCTGGGTAAGATACTCCATGAAGAGACTTGAAGTAAATTAATTACTCCCTGCAGCAAGCCTTTCTGGGGAATGCAGTCATGTGCACACAAGCAAGATGGAGAAAATTACAAATTAGCTCAAATATATTTTAAGTATTTCTTACTGACAAAAAACCTTGACAAGTCTTGAGATTGGTCACGACATCAGAGACTGGACAGTACCAATCCCTCCTGAGTGTACACTTAAGTTAGAAGATACACCTATTGTTAATACTGAGTACTAATAGCTCACCCATATGGCAGTGGCAGGTGTTGGGTAAAGCTTCCCTTAGATTAGTGCAGAATTTCCCTTTCAGAGTTTTCTCTGATTTCATTCAATCCTTAACAGCTAACCAAAAAATGCACTGAGGACATCAAAGTAAACCTGTAACATACAGTAGTATTTGACCAAGTGGCTTGGAATTACACAGAAGTATTTCTCTTTAACAAGGAATGAAGCTAATTCTTAGGTAGGTCACAGAATCAATAGGTTGGAAAAGACCTTTGATATCAAGTCTAACCATTCCTGTCCTCTACTAAACCATATCCCTGAGCACCTCATCTACCTGTCTTTTAAATACATACAGGGGCAGTGACTTAATCACTTCCCTGGGCAGCCTGATCCAGTGCCCGACAAGCCTTTTGGTGAAGAATTTTTTCCTAATGTCTAATGTCAGGGACAAAACTCCCATGGGACAAGTGAAAGTTTGCTGAACTGTAGGCTTAGGTTAAAATTGTGCTCAGATTAATGCCAAAGCCAATCACTACATGAATTGTGTCTGTTATGTTCAATGGTAAGAACTTCCTTGAGATTCAGCTATAGGAATTCAGGTTTTCTTTAGTAAACACCCCCTTCAAAAAAACCCCCAAAACCCAAACAAACCCTGAACAAAAAATCCTGACAAAAAACCTCCACAGACCCCACCCCACCTCTCCCCCACATATAACCAAAGCAAAACCCAGCATTGGTTGGTGTTTTGGGGGGTTGGTGGTTTTTTGTTTCTTTGGTTGGTTTGGTTTATCAGTTTTGGTTGTTTGGAGTTTTTTTGGGTGGGGGAAGTTTTGTAGGTTTTCTTTTATAAATCTTTCCAAGTGGATACACATCTTCATAGAAAGCACCTGCTACACCACTTGTGTCTGGTTTGTCTTATTCATATACTACAAATAATTTATGGTTGTAACATCTTCCTCTTCATCAAAATTATATGCCATTACCAGACCTTGTACATCTTCCAAGTTCAGGTAGTATTCCTCACATACTTTCTAGAAGCTAAAGGCCTAGAGTACAGTATTTTAAAATATTACACAGTAATTCTGAAATTCCAGAATTTACTAATACCTTTCAGCTTATATTCCTTGATTCCAACAGCATTGTAAACCAAATAACCTCACTGGGAATTAATGTATTGCACCTGCTGAAGTTTTTAATGTGAATAATAATCTTCATTTATGTGATATTATTCATCAGAAACAGAGACCATTTTTTCCCCTATGGTTAGAAATATAGATTCACAAATACTCATGATGGAGGAATAAAAAAAGATATTAGAGGCAAGTTGATGAGCTCAGAGATTTTACCTATGAGATTAAGTCTGTACATTGTGAATACAAAAGTAAACTACCAATAAGTAGTAAGGAAATGAAAACACCCTGGTAGCAGATGAAATTATGGAAATCATCTCTTTCTTTTTTTCCAGTGGGAAAAGGGAGGGTACTTGCATTGTCTAAGTATGCAGCCAATGTAGTTGTCTCAGCAATTGCAGCAAGCCATATCGATATCAGTGAGAGACACTTCTCCAGAGCTGATACAAAATACAGAACTTACCAGCACACTTAACTTATTTTTGCCCCACAGTTTAAACTGACTTCTAAAGCGCAGTTTATGCATCAAGTAAGTTATTTCTGGTTTGAATTACACTGTGGATTCTCCCTCTCTTTACTAACTGACTGCATACAGGACCTAGGGAGATTGACTCCCTGCTACTCCATTTTTTCTTGGCCACACCAGGGGTAAAGTGTACATGTACAAAGGAAAAGTCTTTCCAATGACTCATTTTTCATTTGCTCTAATAGGAACATATACATAAAAATAATAATACAAAGGGCAACAAAACAAAATACTACAAAGACGATACAATTATCAACTTGGGGATAGGGGAAAGAATGAGTCAGACACGACAGATGTGAGTTGCATCACTTAGTGCCAGGCTCCTGGATACTAAAATGTTGAAAGCAGCCTAACAGAGCATGACTAGAAAGGTAATGGAAAGCAGACATGAACCTTTGATTGATGGTTAGCTAAAACACTAAATTCAAACTTCAGAAAGGATGAAGAATATTTAATTCTTCATTAAAATAGTGCTGAAAGAACAGTGTCAAACTCAATTCACAGCTAGCATTTTAGCTAATTGCAGTCACACATTGGAAATTACTACAACTGTGGGGGGAAAAATTGAAATTAAATTTGTGTAGGGAAGCATGGCAGTTAAACAGTGATTATCAAGGAAAATGATGTGGCTTCTGGGAAGTACTGAAAGCATTGATCCCAAATAACTTACCATTCATGGGTAAAAGACTATGCATATTCAGTATTTCCGTAGAGTTGATACGGGGCTTTCTAACAAGATGCTTACAAAGGGTTAAAGGGTGCTTGCTAATATAATGCTTGCAAGGGTTAAAGGGCACTTGCTAACAAAATGCTTGCAAAGAGGGGGGCTTATGCTTGTTAAGGGGGGGCTTACTAACAGGATGATTTGAAGTGTCATAGTGGTTATATCAGAAGATGACCTTGCACAACTCTGACCTACTTGAACAACTCCTAGTTAGTTTTGAGTGAATAATGTTCTTGAGATAACTTAAAGTGGACCCAGGACTGATAAGAAGAAGACATCCCAATTATAATTGTGCCCATCTGGAACAATCACAACTACGCATGTGCCAGGGGAAAGAGGTGAAAAGTTCAACCTGATGAAGACTTCGAGCCTTCATCGCTAAGACCCCCTGACAACCACCACCATGAGGCAGTGTGCAGGCACAGCTGGGAGGAGTTTATGGAAATGACTTCTTGGGACTAATTTCAGTACGAAGTGGGACAGGTGATGAATGTGTACAGGTGCATGAGGTAACCTAATGAATAAGTATCATTGAACTGTATATAATGAAGAAGAACTGTCATGTTGATGTGCACATATGTGGTGGAGCGATTCCCCCGTGCACCTAGCGCAGAATAAGCATACCTTCTTTATAACTCTCTGTGAGTTGTGAAGTCAGCTTCCGCACATCAGAGTGTTACTTTGTCATCAGTGAGAGCTACTCTTACTGCCTCTACTGACACAAGCAAAATCTTAGGTTTCAGTTCAGATGACAGTGGCTGTGTCTACACAGGCAGACAGGGCACTGCAGCAGGAGCAGAGAAAACCCTGAAGTGCCGAGGACTCAATACTGACACGACATGCATTTTGAGACTTTCTACTTCAAATTCTCTGCTCAATACAACTGACTGAATGGTCATTAGTGGTTGGATGCACAAGCTGGGCTCATGGAGCAGATGTGTTAATTTGAGCTTATTTACATTTCAGTCCAGCAAGTCTTCCAATTGCCTCCTCTTCCTGTGCTTCAGTTCACCCTGCAAACAGCCGTGGGACAGACACACAGAGTGGATTCCTATCAAGTTAAACTAATCAAACATTCAGTCCAGGAGGGTATCTGATGAGCCCCAAACACCGATAGGTATGCAGTCTACAGGAGCAGAAGAGTGCTAATGACTGAAGCGTTTAGTTAAGCTAGGTCCTCACTACCAGCTGTCTTGCTATAAAGATCTACTGCTCCCACTGGGCCACACTACTTGGTTAATATGGTCACAGCTAGTGCACTTGCCTTAGGCTACCACTACTTCCTCTAAATGGCACCAAGAGTTATAAAAGAAAAGATGAAATCAAGAGGAATAAAAACTGAACTGCAGCAGTAACCCTTACTGGGTGAAAAGCTGTTTCTGAAGATTAGACCCATTCCGATATTTAAAACAGTGCTATGCAACATGCAAGAAAAAGAGGCTGCAGAAAACATCATGGACATGATTAGCAACTTTAAAAGAAAAAAAGAAAAAAAACCAAAACAAGCAGAACACTTTTTATTTAATGACTTCTAGGGTAGAAAGCAGACAGTTTGTAATTGCAAAGCCAAGTTGATGGCAGAGGTTTTCAAGGGAAAGATATGATTAAGACTAAGTCAAAAGGCAAATAACTTCTGTTTCCCTCCCACCAAGTAGACAATAGCTTTAAAGCTATATTTAGGCTGTAATAAAGACACTTCCCAATCTGAATTTCATAGTGGAAAAAAACCCCACCAATTAAATTAACGTTAGGGAATAGTATGTTCTTGAGCACAAGCTGAAAAACTGGTTGTATGTAACAAGCTCCCTCTGAGATGTTCAATTCACTCTTCCCAGTGGCTAGTCCCATTCTTCAAGTTCCTCCCTGACTTCCATTCATCTTTTCCAATACTGCACTAAAACGAGTGAGAGAGAGAGAGAGAGACACCACCTCCCAGCATGTGAATGGCACTTGTGTGCTTTTCAAAAAATGTTCTGCTCAAACTTCTACTCCCTTTTCCAGCCCTCTTCTCACTTTTGAGGTGATAGGAACAAAACCAACCAAAACAAACAGAACCCCCATTTCTGAAGCAAGAGCTGTGTCATGTAGTCATATTTTAGTGTCAGAAGCTTAATTAGCATTGATGCTGAGCAAAGCAGCTGTCATCATCTCCTGTCCCAATATCACCAAGTAAACTTGTAATTACGATCAGCTACAGCTTGTAAGTTGCATACAGTTTTGCAAGACAAAGTCTAAGATATCACATGATCAAAGTTAGTTATTTCAGTATATCCATCCTAATTCTTCCTTTGCACAGGGCTTCAAGAAAATGCATGGGTATTTGATTATTTACAGGAATTATATTGATCAAAGGAATATGTTGATATAAATGAAGTTTTGATTGCCAAATCAAATCACTATAAAGCAGAAAATCCATACCTTTCAGTTCTTTCACTGTCCTTCAGTTCTAGTCACATAAAGAACATGCTTTTAAAATGACAACAAAGAATCAGCTGATCAAGTAGAAGCGCAACAATCATGGGTCTTAAGAAATACTTGCTGGGGAAAAATGGATTCTTCAAGAGAGTATTTGTTTTCCTTCTTTGCAGTAAAATGCAGAAACAAAATCACTTAACTTTTGTTCTGCTTGTTTAGGGGTTATTTTGGCTGTGGGGCTTTTTTGTTGTTTGTTTGTGGCTTTTTTGGTTTTGTTTTAATGTTGTTTCTGCTTAGACAACTTCAAATGTCACTGGTTAATTCTTGGCAGAAAGTGCAAGTACATTTTTAGTGACATTCTGAAGTACTTAAGTGGAAGTCTCCAACATCCATAATGCAGAAACCTCAATTCCCTAGTCAGTTCAACATCAAAATATTCACCCTGTTATTTTAAAATAACTTCAAAACTTCATTATTTTATTAATCTATTTTAAAAAATAAAGAAAATTTTTAATTAACTTTATAACTAGAAGAAAACAGAATTCAGAATGATGTAAACTCACAGAAAGACTTCTATGAGATTATTCAGTGTCCTGCATTGTTACTCACTGGAAACCTGAGGTTTTACTTTCAAGATAAACATACTGGGTTTAGGAAAAAAGATTCTTCAGTTCCCAGTGTTCTGGCACCCTGCAACAATAACTGGACTGAGCAAATTAAGCCTGACCACCACTGAGCAAAGATGTGCAGCTTTTAATTAAATAGCGTGGGGGTGATGGCTAAAGCCTTCCTGATACATCATATTTATGGTGCCGCTCAACGTTTAGAATACTGAACAGTTTTGTGAAACAGAATAGGTTCTAAAATCACCTTAGAATTGTAAAAAAGCATTTTAATCGAAAGGTACCTATATTGTTTTAGGGGCTTCCCAAGGCAAGTAAATAATCAACTGAAAGGGAACCAATAGACTCATCAAAATGCAAATAATAAATGAGAGAAGGTTCAAAGTAAGGCAGTTCTGTTTCTACATTTCCTGAAACTGTACCAGATGGCCCAATGCTTGCCTTTCATTAACTAGTGTGCTGGGATAAAGCTGTGTTAATTAAATCACTAAACTACCACTAATTCTCTGTTATTTACTAATTCAACAAATTTAATTTTTTTTTGTTTCGTTCAATACAGCAAATTCTAATTAAGTCTTGTAAAGTTGAAAGGATCAATAATTAAATAAAATAGATGAATAATGATATGCAGTTGTCTGTTATAACATTACCAACAAAAAACAAGTTCAGGGCACAAACTAGCTTACAGGAAGGAACATTTTACACTAAAAAGACCATACACCAATAGTTGCTGATGTCCTTACACTGACCAAGGCTGTCTACCTGCCTAGAGACAATTACAGAAACACAGCAAAACATTCAAGCAAGAATTTTATAAGGTACTTGCTAGAGCATTATATGTGCTGCCAACACCCTAATTGAGGTGTAAGGCTGTTTTATTACCAAGCTGTGCAGCTTTTCCCTGAGATAACCTCACAAACAGTACAGTCTTTCCAGAAACTGACTTTGTGCTCCCCTCCCACCCCACCATGTTACAGAGCTTCAGCTTCCCTGTATCAGCCAGAGGAGGTAAATACCTAGTACTCCAAGCTATAAGAGCAGATCTCTTCTCTGCTCGGGTCCTCTCACCACGAAGTCAGAAGTCTTGTCAGGAAAGTAGCTGGAGTGCCAGGCAGTCTTGTTACCCTTTCGTCCCACATGGCCTTTTGGGGAAGACAGCCAGCTGAGTAAGCCAGAACAAGCCACCAACTGTCCTAATTGTTCCCAGCAGGACCAGCAATTCAGAGTCTTATCTGAGCGTTTCCCTTCATTTCACTCTCTGCTTACAACGAGCGGACCTGGGAGTGCAGAATGTTAGTTATTAGGAGCTGTTCCTTCACTCAGCTATAGTCAGTCAAGAAGTCCTTTCTTTACCCAAAGTGTTAAAATTTAAGAACCAGCAGAAAATCAGTTCCATAAAATAACCAAATCTATTGCTTTCCTACACAAGGCCTTGGGCAACCTTCTGGGACCCTGCTGAGGATGTACACCAGGAAGACAACGTCCCGGCCCAGCAGGCACAGAAAACCCTGGAGCTAAATGCTGAGGAGCAGGAAGCAGAAGAGTGCTGTCCCTACCCCAGAAGGGCTAATTCCCACTGCCTGAAGAGTAGCACAGGACAAGTGTTTAAGGAACATATTAGAATTCCTCAAACAAGTAAACAAAACCCTTTGTTTAGAGTATCAGCCTACTTCATAGCGTATGAAAACACCTCACAAAAACATCTGTAAACTCACAAGAAATATTAGGAATTTTCATCATTCCAGATTTGTTTTTGAAGGAATAAAATCGTGCAGGGAATTGATACTTCCAGGGGAGGAAAAAAAGAAAAAAGAATTGTAACAATTACAACTGACTGTGTGTGCATTCCAACTCCATCCACAGCCAGTATCCTTTTCCTACTCCTGCTATGCACAGGGAAACATCCCGCCACTAAAACATCCTTGAGACTAAGAAATACATGAAACCAGTATAGACCAAAAGAGATTTACCACCACTGCAAGAGCATCTTCTGTCATGAGACAGGAAATAATGTTAAGCAAAGAAACTTACTTGAGAAGCTATTTTTCTAAAAGACTCAACCATTGAGTGGATGGTGGGAATAGTACCCAGGGTTAATTACCGATGTTTCTCTAGAGAGGAGAGATTATCAGCAGCACAGAGAATGGATAACTACTTCCTTAGGTAACAGCTGTGGTGCTAATACTCTTAGAAGTTTGGCAAACAAACCTCCATCAAATATGCCAAATGCTCAGCTGTGTGTATGACAGGTGTAACTAACCTGTCCAGTTTTTAATTCTTTCCATATTTGTATTTATGATTCTTAATTCTGTCATCTCTTGATACACTCACCCATGAATTAAGCTAGTGCCAAAGAACTAGAAGCTAGAGCTGTTCAGTGCATCCTAAAAACAAATCGTTACTTGAGTCCTAAAAATGGTGAGACTCTGGGAGATGTATTTGCTCAGTTTATTACTGTGACTTTTCTTTAAAAGATATGCATGTATAGGACATGTTAATACAGGGATTTGTTCTGAAGCACTAGTGAAAAGAAATGCAAGAGAAAATATTCAAATTACATAAAAGGATCATTTCTTTGGATGGTTTCCCAAGTCATTGGTTCAAGAATTTGAGTTGTCAGTCTGAGGCACGTAGCCTTCTCATGCAGATGGGCAGACTACTGAACCCATGGTGTGTCCAGCCCTTGGATGCAGCACATTGCATTTCATTCTCCATCCTTCTGCAACTCTTCTTAGAAAGCATAGTTCTAAACTCCAGGTGCAGAATTAGAAAAAATTCAAAGCTAAACCACTAATTAAATCTCTAATCTCATCCCTGTTACCTTTGATGTCGACTCATCAGCCTGTATTCCCCTTCCAAGCCTTATCAAGTTCAGTTTCTATGAAAGCACCTTCCTGCCCCCAGCAGGATCCAGGTCAGTCAGGCTCGCTGTCAACAGAACTCATAGAACCGCATAAAAGTTACTTTTTACCTGCATGCTGTGCAGGTATAAATGCTAAAGAGCATCCATCCTCATTGTTGATGCATAGGTTGCTTTTAACACACAGATTCTCTGAGAAAAATTAGGAGGGAAAGACACCACAAAATATGAACCCTTACAGCATTTCTATTGGCTGTCACAGAGAAATACAAGTGGTAGCCATTTCTAGTTACATAAAATGGCATTTCTTAAGCTGTTTTTTCTTCATATTTACCTAATTAAGCATCAAGTCTTCATCAGAAATTCCCTTTGTTATCTGCTTGTTAATTTCTTTCCATGAAGGATTACTTAACACATACATATAAGCAACAAGACAGTACGCACACGATACATATGTATAGACATATACACAAAAGATTTGGAACTGCAGCCTGCGTTCAAAACAGATTGCCAAAAGTAAAAAGCAATTTAAAGTGCAACTATTCCATCAGTCAACAAACAGTAGTGAAACAAGGCTGATTTACATGGCATTCTGAGTGGTGACAATTTTGTTCAGCTTTTCCTCTGGAAAAATGACTAGCCTGGATGTGTTCCTCTCATTGGAAGAAGTTGTGGGAGGAGGTGAAGTGTGTGTAATTATACTTTCTTCCAATTGTTTGTGATGCTCAAGCTGAAGTGTACCTCTATTAACTAAGGAGCTTAGGAAGGTCACAGTCTTCAAGGGATTAAGCTCTACTGAAAATTGAATAGTAGGTCTAAAATATTCCTCACCTATAGCAATGCCTCACAAGTCCAGCTTGTAATATTTCAAGACTTACTTAAAAAACAGGGTTTCCTTGTGGGTTGTTGGCTGGTTTTCTTGGGGTTTTTTTTTCCATTTATCTTTGAGATTTGTGCAAGGAAAAAAGGACTGTATTTTATCTATCTCTTTCTTACTACTCTTCTGGAGTTGAGATTATCAGGAAACCAGCTAAAGTGGTGGAAGAGCATTTGTAACTAGTTTGGTCTTTGAGGAAAATATTTCCTCTTGTACAAAAGAATACACAGGTAAAGGGAAAAATACCTCAAAAGGACAACAACATGCATTTGGCAAAGCATTTTACATTTCTTGTAGGTGATATAGGGAAGAAGAGAAAGTAAAACAGAAGAAGAGAAACCTCCCTCCAGTCCACATGCCTAATGAATGGAGGACAAGCAAGGCACAGGTATAATGAAACCCATGAAAAATAAACAAATTATCTTGAGAAAAATGATCCTACCTAATCTGGCATACTATGAGCTCAAGATGCCATAACAAATAAATAAATAGATAGAACACTAAGACATTCCTGGATAAATTAACTGGCCATCACATATCGTAAATCTGCTCTTTCACTCTTTAACATACTTGCATTTCTTTTAAATCTAAACTCCTTAGATCTACAGAAACTGGTCTGGAGATTGCTAAATTACCTGTTAATTGCATTTCATCCTAAACTACCGTCAATGCAAACTTCCTATCAGTCAAACTCTGCTTAAGAACATACACAAATTACTTCTAAAACTATCCAAATATCACACTAAAAATGCACTTAAGCTTATTGATTACTGTATATTATCAGGTATCAGATTTGATCTGCACAGAATTAGACAGCATTCTGCCTTCTTCATTTGAAACACGTGGAAATACTTCATCACAGCTACCAATAGTCCTTTTCTAGAGCAGAAATTACATTTTAACCCTGAACTGCCTGGTTTCTACATCTTCTTGATCTTAAATAAAGTATTTCAATGTGCTCACTCTAGTAAGCATGTAGAGAAATTAGAAGCCTAGATTATTTAAATCATATCATTTAAATGTTCAAAACCTCCAGTTTATCAAGGTCTGAAGGTCTGTAAAGCAATAATGAATAAATCTACCATAATGAGAAAACATTCCACTCCGTCTCAGCCTGACATTTTTTTGGCTGTCTTTTTGCCCTATAATTTGAAAAGAATAATTATGCTTTTATACTATTATCAGAAATCTGATAATAATAAAAAACAACAAAATTGTATGCACTTTAGTCTTCAGCCTAAATTCCATAGACATGAACACTGTGGGTACTCAAACACTTTGTGCATTCCATGTCACTTTTAGAAATGTAAGGTTTTAATTGAACCCAACTTTTTCCTACCCTGTAACAATCTCACTTATTAATCTTTGACCCTATACACCCAAACTGTCACTTGCTAAATTAGCTGTCTGCAGTATCATTCTAATCAGATTATTTTAATATATATGTTTGCTATTGGCTCAAATAGTTGCTTCACATATTTGCTCTGATTTTTTCAAACAATAAAGTGTAGTTGTGAACTATACATTGATTTAATGATTGTGTCTAAGTATGAATGACGGTAGGATTTGCTATGGCACACTAAATTAGCTGGTTTATATACATTGTTAATAGGTCCCTAGACACGTAAAACTCACTAGCAGTCTAGAAATAGCATGTTATATTCATTTAAAATTTCAGTTTTATTCACAATAAATCCTACAACATTATATACTATTTCTATATACTATTTCAACACACTAAGCAGCAAGTAACAATTCAAACCTTGGAGCTGAACTCAACATCATTACCTTTTGCATATCCACAGTCACAATTCTCATCCATGAACTGTCTCCTGCCTTCAAATGTGAAATGAATGTGCATGTCCCTCTTGCATACCTTCCATTTTCCGTTCATCAGGACACACTCATTCTGTTTCCAGACCAAGGAAGAGACTAAATCTATTTGGCAACCTCCCATACAGGAATTCTGTGTTGAGCAAGGAGATGAGAAACAGACACTAAAAGCATTGCAGACAGTAAATTCAGATGCTTATTTTGAAGAGACTCATCTTAAAGACAGATCTCACTCGTACACAAAACCAGGTAACTCAAGATTCATAGCTCATCAGTGGCCATAACCTGGGACAAAGAATATTTTGCTCTTTTCAAGATCTGAGCTGTATTACCCTTCAGGTAAGGAATTATCACTTCCTTTCATCAGGGAAATAGGGGGCTGAAAGTGGAAAACAGCGGTGTTTTTCACTACCAACTCATGCACACATTTGCAGATGAAAATGCCATCAGTGGAAACCTTTTTTTAGCCACTGGGGAAAAGATTTTCTACTGAGCATAACAATGCCAACATAAAGTTGACTTTTCATAAATTCTTCACCTGTTAAGTCTGTCACAGTTGTTACTAAAATCTAGTTTCCCTGAGAAATTTTAAGTTCCCATACATAAAAACTTCCCAGCACTGTGGAAAGGCTATAATTTGGTAATTATTATTGATCAAAAATTTTAGCCTCTCTCTCCTAACACCAAGTTCAAACCAAAGCTTTGGTTTTGCATAAATTCCTTAAAGTAATACATAATTTAAAAATAATTCTATTTCTAGAGTAAGCTCTGCAAACAATGTCAAAAATCAATAGTAGGTGGGAGAGGATAGACTACTTAGTTATTTTTCTTGCAAAGGAAAATATGGTAGGATGGGCATTTGAAAATCTAATTCAAGTCTAAATCCAAAACTCTAATTCAAACTATTTCCTTATTCAGTCTAATTGAACTGTCCCTTCAGACTCTACAGGTACAAAGAAATAGTTTAACTCCAAAGTAGTGATTTTAAGAAAAATAAGTAATAAAATTGTTTGCATTTCTGCTTCACGGATGGAAACAACCACTGAATTGTACTGCTAGCTGTTTGTAAACTGATTTTGTTAGTGCTGCAAGTATTTTAATCACAGGTTGTAAAATCAGAGAGAAAAAGCAAGCTTTATGGTGAACAAAGCAGCCTGTCACACTATTGTGCCCTCGGGGTGAACATAATGCTAGGTGCTTTATCAAATAAAATAAAAACAGTTTGTACCTTTCTTACATTAATTGGTTCATGATTGAACTTTAATAAACCCACAATCTTTAAAAGTTTCCTTCCAATTGTTAAGCTTTATCTTTTTATTTAAAAATTCCCTAGTTAATGGAATTTCTGAGCAAATTCAGTGCAGTGACAGGGTTTTATTGCCATTGGGTGCTTTATTCTATTTCAAAGCATTTCAAGCCAGTATACACATCCTCGCTCAAAATATTTTGTTACGGGTTTTTTTCATAACTCTTGTTTATCTTTTTCATCTAGCTCTTAAGCATTTTTTCACTTTTACAGCTAACTCATCCAGAGGTGATTTATTTAAATGTCCTCTAAGATAACAGTAACTATTTTGAACACATTAAAAAAGGAAAATAAACAAAGAACCAATGGAAAATAGGCTTTTAAAAGAAACCATGCTCTAAAATTGCCTGTTTCTTGTCACCACGCAGTACATTTAGGCAACAAAAAGTATCTAGTATGCAAACTCAAAGGGTGGGTCAGGTGAAATTCCTAGTTTCTATCTACTTAACTTCAGATTCATCCATTCTGAGGAAAAAACCAATTTTTTTTTTTCATCTGCCTTTCAGTATAAGTGAATTTCTCAAACTAGAGAGCTGGGAAATGAAAATATAGGTAAGTAAAGCACAAGTAAGGGAAATGAACTTCTACCTTAACTCTAGAAAAGCCACGAACTCATTCAGCCTGGTCACGAGTAGTGAAATGGTGGGGGAAAGGAAGGGACTTTGCAAAAAACTCCCATGTCTCTTGACAGCTGATGTTGTAGCATCCATGGACAATAAAATAAGAATAATGAACATTCTATTTAAATCTCTGCAGATATATTGCACTAACGCTACTTAATCTTCTCTTTTCAACTCAATCTAAAAGAATATTTTTAAACATTACAGAGCTTCCAAATTCACAGATTCACAGAATTGTAGGGGCTGGAAGGGACCTCCAGAGATCATTGACTCTGACACCTTGCCAAAGCAGGTTCCCCTGGACAAGTTGCACAGGTCGGCGTCCAGATGGGGCTGGAATCTCTCCAGAGAAGGATACTCCACACCCCCCTGGGCAGCCTGTTCCAGGGCTCCCTCACCCTCACTGTGAAAAAGTTCTTCCCCATATTGGTGCGGAACTTCCTGTGCTCCAACTTGAGGCCATCGCCCCCTGTCCTGTCCCCACAGACAAAGGGGCTGGCTATTTCCCTCTGTATCCCACACAGATCATTGTTTACAAGACCCACCATCACAATTACACACAATCTTTAATTAAAACTATTAAAAATAATTTAGTGGAAGATCATGTAAAATTGTCTCTCCTATTTAGAGCTTTATTCTAAACCGCCTTAGTTATATGCCTACTATCACACTGTTTTTAGCAGAATTTCAGAAGAGTCAAAGGGAGTGAGGAAAGAGTACAGAAAAGTGGGGGAACTACCCCCATCAAGTTTCCTTCAAAAGATTCATTACCTTACCTTTTTTGTGTTCAACTTATCAGGTCTTCCATGCAGCTTCACTCTACTATCCCTTTTATGAAGCTCTTCCCACTTGTGCAAATTATCCCGTTATTTCTACTGTTTTGTTATGCACTTAGCAAAATTAGGTATCATTAGCTTTCTAACACCACAATAGACCTGTTCTGGAGATTGTAACTGTTATTACTGATTTAAATGGAAAAGGAAAATTAGCTTGCTTGTAGGCCTGGGATTTTGACTTTTCTTAGCTCAAAAATTCTGATTCTACTGGAAAAATGATAATTTTTTAAAAGAAGGTATGATGGTCAGAACTTAAAATCCAGCTTCATGACTTCTTATGTGGCTGTGAGTGAAAGGTGTTTGGGGATAGGTAGCTACTGCAGAACCAAATCAAGCAAATTCACACAGTCTTACTATTTTAAGAAAATAATGAGAAAAAGTTGCTATCCCCTGAAACAACGAAATGCAAAAGATCAAAAAAAAAATTAGTTGTGGCATTTAATGAATAATCCTTTAAAATTAGATAAACTTGGCACCATTTAATTATGAATTAATGGCAAGTTTCCCACCCAATTGAGTGCTGATTTTTTAATTCAGAGTGAAGCCATTACTTTCTGATGGCTTTATGTTGGGAAAAAAATATACACTTTTCTTTTTGAGCTATGTAATTATTATTTTTATGTATCTTGCTTGTACTTTTGAGAAAAAAACCACCACATTTTCTGAAGGTAGCATTTAATGTCAGTAATCAGCAACAACTGCTGTTTCAAAGACTAGCAATTCAAACTATACTGAAATAAACAGAATAGCTCTAATACAGAAAAACTTAAAATAGTTTCCCTTCTAATTTTAAACCAATACAAGTCTTATGCTTGTGTGAGTCTGTTGTCATTATATCCTGAACATATTCACTTCATCTGCACTCCACCAATTATGCTCCAGACAACTAAGGCAAATATATTATAAGTTATGTAAACTGACAAAAAACCAAATCACAAAAATAACACAACTGCTTTTTAAACACTATGGCATCTGTAAAAAACATCCCACACCTTCATATGTTACTTTTGTTCTAAAAATATATACAGTGACAATTCTCCATTCTAAATCTATTTTAGCCAACAAAGGATACATTCATGTATGCTAGTTACCACCAAGAAGTCACTTGTTGATGAATACCAATGTTCTGATAGGGAGTTTATAAAAAAAACCCTGTCCAAAATAGAGTAATTTTGAAATAAGGGTCAGAAGACATGTGAGCAGCTGTTCAGTTGTGTTTGTTTTTGCTTGTGTGTTTGCTCCTCAATACTCACTGATTTAACAAAGTCATTCTAAAAGTTGCCCTTTTAATCCCCACCTCAATAATGGCTGGAGGATCCAGCATGCTGATAGCTTGAAGAATCACTCTGTGAGGTAATATAACTTGCATATTTCTGCATTTTTGGCTTTTGGTTCTAACTGCTACCTGGGAAATTTTATGTAGATAAAGACATTCCTATGCTAGCTCACTCTCACTTCATCTTGTTTGTAAATGACACTTACATCTGAAGTCTTGTTGGCATTACTTCGTTCTTCCTCCATTACAACCACCTCCAAACTTTGTCAGGGTGATAGCTGTTGTACCCATCAACAGTGGATTATTTTAATCATCCAGTTATAACTCTGCACTGTCTATTTAACTTCTTCAGTGCTTCCTCAATATTAAGGAACAAAAGACGTGATGCTGTTGTCATTCTATCCATCGCAAAATAGTTAGTACTCTAACCATTTGTCAACCCAGAGACAGTTTTACTGAGTTCAGCTAAACTGGAGACTATTAAATCCCCAAGCATTAATCCTTTTGATGCAACAAGAGCTTTAGAATGAAACATAAATACTCCTGTTCAAAAGATTGAGTACAGAGTCTAAGGACAACAGAGTACCCTGAAGATCATTAGAGCAGTGATTTAAAAGAAAAAGAAAAAGTTTAACAGTGAAACTTTTCATGCCACTGCCCATTATACAAGTATGGAATGATTTAGGTTAAGAGAGATGTCCAGTAGTCTTCTATAGTAAGGTCCAACTACAGCAGACTGCCAAGAACCATTTCCAGTGGAATATCTCCAAGGACAGAGACTCCACAGCCCCTCTGTGCAACCTGTTCTAGTGTTGACCACTCTTGTGGTGAAAAGATTTTTCAGTATATTCTATTGGAATTTCATGTTTTCTTACTTGTGTGTGTTGCCTGCACACCTCTAGGAAGAGACTGGCTTCATCTGCTCTACAAACTCTGGTGCTTGCTTTTCTCTGGTCATCAGAAAACTCCATCTCCAAACATTCCAGGGATGACAGCTTTGCAAGGACACCATTCTTCTCTCAGCATGCTTAAATGCTGTAACTCAGCCTTACGATCTCTCCATCTGTTGCTGCTAAATCACTTGCACTCCTCCCCCAAAACCCAACAACAGGCATAGCTGCCTTTCCCAAAGAGCGTATGTCCATCCATCTTTGTACTCCCAATGAGATGATAGCTCTGCAACTGTGCACAGATTCTTAATTTATCTTATTTGCTCCTTGCATCGCATACATTTGGGTACAGGCAACGGAGATGTTATCCCATTACCATTCATTTCTCAGGGGAAGGACCAGACAGTCCCTTGTCATGCTGTTTCCCAGCTATCCCTCTTTTCCCATCATGTTATCGGCATGGTCACCTTTATTGTAGTATCCAAATCATGAAGTTAGTTTCCCTGGAGTAATACCAAAAGCCTTTTTAGAGGAGACTTTCTTTTTTCCAAGATGTATAAGACTTCTGAATTAATGAACTGTATTTCAGGGGTGGGTAGCTGAAGCAGCCCACACCAAAATGTCAGTGTAATTTCTAACATTAAGTGCCTATTTAACTCTAATATTGGACAGTATTTCCACTGCCTGACCATATTCTTCATAAACTGTCCTAGTCTGAAGCAGAGAAGAATTCTTGGTCATGTATGAATGCAAAAATACTGTAGAATTCATTTGCTGCTCAAGGAAGAATATGGCAGAATGTTTTAGTTATTCAGGAAATAGTTATCCAAGAAATAATATGAAATTAAATGTTCATTAATGTGAGAAAACATGACAATATGTAATCATATCCCTGACACACAAACCTAAAACTTTCAAGGCAAGTCAAGTTGGTGGATGAGAGACTTAACATGAGCCAGCAGTGTGCTCTTGCAGCTCGCAAGGCCAATGTGATCCTGGGCTCCATTAGAAGAGGGGTGGCCAGCGGGGACAGGGAGGTGATTGTTCCTCTCTACTCTGCCCTCCTGAGGCCCCAGCTGGAGTACTGTGTCCAGAGCTGGGGCCCCCAATACAGGAAAGATGTGGAACTGTTGGAGAGGGTTCAGAGGAGGGCCACAAGGATGATTAGAGGGCTGGAGCACCTGCCCTACGAAGAAAGGCTGAGGGAGCCGGGCTTGTTCAGCCTGGAGAAGAGGCTGCGGGGGGATCTCGTTGCAGCCTTCCAGTACCTGAAGGGAGCTTATAAGCAGGAGGGGATTCAACTTTTTAAAAGAGCAGACAATGGCAGGACAAGGGGGAATGGATTAAAACTAAAGGAAGGAAGGTTTAGATTAGATATTAGGGGGAAGTTTTTTACAGAAAGAGTGGTGAGGTGCTGGAACAGGCTGCCCAGAGAAGTAGTGGATACCCTGTCCCTGGCAGTGTTCAAGGCCAGGTTGGATGGGGCCCTGGGCAACCTTGTGTAGCTCCAGGCATGGAGGTTGGTGGCCCTGCCTGTGGCAGGGGGGTTGGAGCTCTATGATCCTTGGGGTCCCTTCCAACCCAGACCATTCTATGATTCTATGAAGTTACACTTAGCCTGGAGTGGTTTACAGCAACAGAGACAAACATAATTTGGGAAAGGAAAAAACTGGTTTAGCAAACTGAACTATTTCAGCAACTGCTGATAAACCTGTATCTGTAACTGATGGAAAACCAGTTCAGCATCACTGAAGTCAGTGGAGCCATGCTGATACTTTCCACTAAAAGGTCAGATCCCTTCTAGGTCCTCAAGATGCCTTTTACTTTTGCCATCACATCTTGAAATTATTCAGCTCTCAGTTACTTTCAGCCCAACTCTTTTCTCACCCTTTGTCCGTCTGAGCTCAACAAGAATATTTTCAAGAGCTTGTTTAACAATTGAACCCATAGTCTCTAACAGTTATTAACAGAACCCGTGCAGAGTCTTATTTTGTCTGATCAATAACAGTTTGAAACAATTAGGGCTCAATGAACCACAGCACTTCATGCCTTGCTTAGTACTACACTGTCGCCTGGCAAACCCTTAAGATCATGCTTAATTCATTTTAAACATACACCTGACATGGATATTCTGTTATCCTTGAGGTCAATGGAACTGGATATGCATCACAATACTCAAATTGTGGAATGAAAAAGAATGAGAGGGAACAAGTTTCCCACTCTGAAAACACACAGGACAGAAGACACCTTGTGTATAAGAGTTTAAGTTTGAAATCAATTGAGTAGAAGCTTATAAAAATGCATCATAATGCTTAATAAGTCTAAATACAGAATTTTAACTATTGTTCACTTGTATAACATTTAAATTGGCTTTGTGTTACAGCCCAAGTTCACAAGACAGAATAGCACAGTTCATCAGTTCAGTAAAACTAGTAAAAAAAGAAGTTACTAGAAACATGACTTTTTAACATCCTTACTTTGTCATTCAGGCCATAATCGTCTTCTCAATTTGTGGCTTGGACATCAGCTTCCATTGTCTCTCATTTCTAGGTCTTTTTTTTTTTCCTCTCTTTCCCCACTGAACTCAAAGTTCTGAGTTTGTTACACAGATGGTATTATCATTGTTTGAAAATGAATATACTGCTTATGAAAGGGACAGCTGACGGTATTGGAAACCAAATCTTCAAGTCATAGGATGGAGCAACTGGGCAATGGTTTTACTACTGCCTGTGCCAATTCTCTTTCCAGGCCTGCTCGGGGTATATAATTTGCTTTCTATCTATTCTCTGAGCTTTTCCTGGATGCTGTTCTACATGCTCTTATTCCATGGGAGCAACCTATTAACTTCAGATATGTCAAACGAGCAGCCCTACAGAAACTAGTGACAACTCTTGTGCATATAAAAAGGCACATATATAAATCCTTCATTTTGTTTTCTGAGATTTTTAGTAAGACATCAAGTCACAGCCAATGTATTTTTTTCTTAGATCAGCATTTCTGCCAAATTGGGACACCTGTTCTGTTTCCACAGGGTATTAGACACCAAGCCATTGGCATCTGCTTTTCTCCAATAGATTTGAATCTAAAAAGCTTCTTCTGTGGGATTTTAGGTCAACAGTTCCTTTATTACTCAATGATTGTTTCTAATTGTACCACCACTACTTTTTTAGATTATATTAACCCTGGCACTAACTACTGTAAAGCCAAATTTCCATCTAAACACTGGTTCCCCATCTTTATCCTGTTCGGATTGGGGAAACTCAACTGAATTTCCTAAAACAAATGGGATTAATAGAGTTTGACTGCCAATTCTTTCAATCCATGACCTTTTTCCTCAAAGAAAGACAGCATATTTGGAGAACTAACTGTGAGTACCTACTAGCAATCACTGAGTGGTTTTATCTGAGACTGTTTTTTCCATCTGGATGTCATTCAGTAACAGAAGTATAGAAAGCCATTACACATGCTGTCTTCAAGAAGAAAAGAATTACATCTGTGTATAAATAATTTGACACTCTTAAGACAAAGGCACAATATCAAAGGATGAGAAAAAACCAGCACAAGCCAGAGGGGTGCAGATTTATTAAAACTGGAGCTCTACAAACCATTGCTAGTTACAGAGCAAGAACACTGTGCATTGACTCTGCTGTTTCAGAGCAGTGTGGTGGAAGTGTCAGGCTGAAGTACAAACATTTAATCCTAGCTTGGTTTTTTTAAAGAGAGAAGCATAAACTCAACACCAAACACCTGCTTCATTATAGCCTTTAGGCTTTTTACTCTCATGCCCTCCCTATTCTCACAGGATTTCTGCTATGAGGTCTCAAATCCATTTCTCATACATCTTCTATGACAGTTTACAGACATCACTTTTGGGATCACATCATCACACAATCCTTCTACTTACAATTTTAAACAGAATTAAGCTTTGATCCAGGCTACCTTAAGACAAGCTGTAAGAATTGCCTTACCTTTATTATCTGTGACTATCATATAATAGCTATACACAGCAAGATGTTTTGTCTCCAAAAGACAGGTATAAAAATAAACGATTGCTCCTCCTTAGCAAAATTACTTAGAGAAATCTTGGGCTTGAAACACAAGGTCTGGGATTTCTCCTTTTTTGCATCTATTTCTGTTGCTGCTAACAGTCTAGTTTATGATAATCCATAGCAATAAAGAATAAAAGGAACTGGTCAAACAGATGAAATCTACTGATAGCTTGACTAGTAACTCAAGGGTTCTGTTATAGGGCATTGGCAGCGCAGAGGCAAGCAGGCTGCAGCCAGACAGCTGCTTATTTTCCAGTATGCACTGGGCAAAAAAGCAGACAGCTGCAGAGCTGTTTGAAATCTATTGTTTCCCAAAGCAAAGTACCTCTTCATGAAGCAAAAAACAATCTATAACGGAAATCAGGGACCCGCTGAGGCAATTAATGAATGAGTAACCTGGGTGTATTTGAGAGGAAAAGACTGCTTATGCAGAGCGAGATGACAGGCTGAAGGATGCCATCTGAATGGGGCTGAACCCAAAGCAAATATCACCAAAAATAAGAATTGAACAGAACAGTTAGGTCGTCAAAGACAAAAAAAAATATTCTCTAGCCCTTGATGAGCAGAGGTTAATGAGACAAGTGACCAGCAAGCACTGTCACACACAGAGAACTGTAACACGTCCTAAGGCATTGGAAGCAGAGCTGGAGGTAGCAAGTCGCCAATACAGCAGTTGCTCAGAAACTGTTGAGTACAAGATGGGAAAAAAAGTGTCATACACTGTGAAACTGAAACAAAAAAGCTTTTATCACTACACCTAACAAGTGAATAAAAAGTATGATAATAAATGGCATAACTCAGGAGCCTCATTAAGAGGAGCATTGTAATCTGGAGGCAAGGTGATCAGGTAGATAACAGAAAAAAAACCCACTACCCAGGCTTTAGCTGTATGCTTTTTCTTGTTTTAAATGGCACTGCCTAAATCAGAGAATTACTCCTATCAGAGCAGTCACGCCTGATGAAAACACAGCCTGTGATGCATAAAATCAAGGCAACGATATCATCTGCAATCTGAAGGAATCCTTCAATCCACTCCAGAACAAGTGCAGCTACCAAGTGAAAAGGCTGTAGTTGTAATCACAGCAGCCATATTCACTAAAGCCAGGAGAGAAACAAATTCAAGCGAGTGGAAAAGAAAATGATAGTATGATAGTAATACCATCATTATTAAGCAGGAGTCTTAATAATGACAGTTCCAAACATTTATTTTTTTTATTAGCAGTTAATAGAACGGTACTTTGGTCAGGCACCATAAGGCGGAATACATCTCTACAACACCACTCTTTGATCACTTTTTAGGAGTCTGCTGATGTGTAGCACTGATAGCAAGATCTGACTTCCAAAAGCCTTTTTAATAATGATAATGGCAATGAAAAGCAGCTTCATTTACTTTATCCCACATGAATCTCCATTACTATGAACAACCTAAGCCATGACAATATTAGTGGACAGTAGCCAAGCAAAAGCGTGAGCCATGTTCTAATAAACCTATTAAGAAAGGAAAATTAATAAGATCACATCTCTGTACTGTGGCACTCTCTCTTTTCATGGAGCTATGCAATATATACATATCAGCTTCTGCACTCCTGTGTTAATAAAGAAGCTGCAGGTTTAATCTGGATACCCTTATCTCTGTTCACATCTGCAGTAGTGCTCTTCTTCCCCTGCTGTTTTCTCTTAAAGGATGCCAAGAAAGCAGCATTTAAGTCTTTTGTCTTCTCTTTTGCAAATCCTGCACTGTTATCAGTTCCTGAGCAGAGAGAGTTTCCTGCCAGGCACCATGCCCAAAGCCTTGGCAGTCAGAAAGGTTTTAACTCATTCCAGGACAGATTTGAGCATTCCACAACGAACAGGCACAAGATGGGTCACAGAACCCAGCAACTCGAGAGGCTTAGCAGAACTTCCTGAAATAAATCTCAAACTGTCATTTTGAATAGCCTCTCCCGCTGATTTTATCTCTCAAATAAACCCACTTTTCCCTCATAGCGTGCTCTGAGCAACTTGGCCAGCATTTGACTGTCAGCCTTAGTGGGGAGCTAGGGAAAGCACCTCCAGATCTAATTGAAAGGCCAGTCATCTCCTTACACAACGTTTCAAGCGGCACAAAAAAAGGCTCGGCTGCCTCATCACGCTGTCATTCCTACAGGCTCAGCCCAGCTCTGACAGACCTGTGTTTGCTTAACAGTGTGTGGCATCACAACTGTGAGCCCACAGCAGGAATACCTTACTGTAGCACTTGCTGCCTCGCCCCTTCAAATTAAAGCCAAGCCACCTTTGATAATTCAACCAGAATTTATACCAAATCTGAATTAGCATACAGTGTGAAATATGCATTTAGCTAAGGCTTTAATGGTTTACTGAAAAAAATAAAACAAACATACAATGTGGATTCAGATTTAAATGGTGTAAATAGAAGTTAATGAATATTATTACTCAAGTTACTAGAACTTTCTGCTTGAAAAAATTTAATCTAATATTCCCATTTTTAGCACTGCCAACAGCACTGGGGCATGCAGTTCAATAGTTCAAAGTTACCAGCTTTATAATTGCTTTCTACAGACCTTAAAAAAGGCATTTATGTTTCAGGATATAACTGAACAGAATGAATTACCCACAGTCACTTCAAATGCAAGAAAAAAGTTATTACTGCGCTTGGGTACTTACATACCTTTCCCTTTGAGGAACAGGAGGAAGAATGAAGAAGTGTGGTAAACAAATGAGAGAAAATTCTGTAATTAAGAATTAGGAAGCCTTGGGCATAACCAGCTCAACCAGTATATTTAAATTAAAAAAATAATTCTTAAGTGATATCACAGATTTTCATTGAGAGATAACATTCTAAACACTGACTGGTGCTTTAATTACTCTTTTCTATGCTTTGTGTACTCAGCAGAATATGACAAGTAAGATACTGCTACCTCTTAATCAGCTCACTTGGGACAAAAGTGTTGCTACCATGCTATCTTTAGGTTAAATGATATCATAGTATCTAGACTAATTAGTTTTACCTTTGCCAGTTAATACTACATGGCTAGAGCATGCCATTGGGAAGAGGAATGATTTTGTTCTCATACTGAGAGTTGGCTTGTTGACAGTACCATCAGATTAACCATTTCGGTCATGGTCACAGGAATGAATACCTCAGTGACACACTGTTTTCTGAGCAACCATGGTGACCGATTAATTTCAATTATTAAAAGATGCAGTTTAAAATAACAGACACAAATATTAGGCCTGGCAGGAAAAACAACTCTAGGCAACTAGTCCAAGAAGTACTATTTTAAAAAAAAATAAATTACACTGACAGCATTTTATGGGAAAACTCAGCTTCCTTTAAGCCTACTAGCAAGTAACCTAGTCTTCACCAAAAGGATTTGTCTCCCTCCAGTTGTCAGCATGGCTTTCATCCATTAATGAAGTCTCCTCTATGATATTTAAAAAAAAAAAAGAAAAGGATACAGCTCAACACAGGTTTGTATTGAGTTAATTGACGGGACTGACCATCAGTCAACTTGGCGTCCATATTCACCAGCCTAAACTCCTTCCCATAAAGCACCAAGCTTCAATTCAAGCCTCAATTCAATCCAGAGAATAGAAGCGAACCTCTATTCTCTGCACAGTCACAGCAGCAGATTACAGATGAATCACATGGAACAAGTGCAAATAGCAAATTTGAATATGAGTATTCATGATGAACATTGCAAGTTGCAATTTTCTGTCTACAACTCTGCCACTGGACAACACACTCAAACCCAAAATGATTACTTTAATCAAACATACTCTTCCAGTCTGAATTGCTCACCATTTCACATTTGCATAAATTAAAGAATCAGACAGTTTTAACTCAAATATGTAGGAGCAGATTGACACAAATGACTGTCACATAATCAGTCCAAGGTATTTCAAAGGCCTTGCTTCAGCCAAAGTAATTTGGCCTCCAAATCCTACAGGCTTTCTGAGATTTTTAGAATTCCTGGGACATAGGAATAGGTAAAAAAAGAAAGATCATCCTTGACTCAATCCTGCTTTGGATGTCTTTCTTCACTCATCTACATCAATACTGAAAGTACCATTTATAAAAGGAAAACCCCACGATTTTCACAGAGGCTATTACTGAGATAATTGCCTTGTAATTCTATGTTCAGATGCCATGATCAATGGCTCTGTGAGCTTTTAGGAAAGAAAAGAAATAGTTTCAAAGAGATAGTGGACCTTTCGTTCCCACATCTGCCACAAAGAGGGAAAAAAAAAAAAAGAAAATGAATGGAAAGACTTGTGAAATTTGTAAGGAAAGCTGAGAAGTTGAATGGGGACCACAGACTGATTTTTCCATGGAGCACTCAGATTGTTTGTCATATGCCAGAAAACAACAGGATTCAGCTTGCAGCCCCAGTATTGTTTGCTTTTCAATTTTGGTGTGTTTCTGTGGAGAAATGTCAAGACCAGCTAAGCTGAAGCTAAACGTTTAACCCGTGAACCTCCCTTACTGTACAGGCCAACAAAAATTGCACTGACTTCAACTGGAATTTGAACCAAAGAGCCCTTTTGAAATTATCTTGAGGAAAAGCTCAGGTTTCTCAGGTTTTTCAAAGTTACCTATAAATTTGGGGAGAAAATAATATTTAGAAGATAACTCCATTTTATGGTGTTGAAGGCTCATCAGTACAGACTGGATCAACATTTCAACAGTGCTAACCACTCCTGAGAAATTGCTTTAAGGGTTTTGTTTATAGTGAAATATTCAAGTATTGCTTCTCTGCTTTTAGACTACCGTGCATCATGAAAGGAGAACATGTATGTCTGCATTTCTGTCAAGAGACTTGGGATCAGGCTCTTGTCTCCATGGTCTGAGAAAATCTTTTTCTGTTTGGATACACTTCTGACATCAGCAGGTGATAGCTCGCCTGAATGCATCGAAATCCAGAGCACTGATACAAGCATGGAATTTAATTAAGCACTCAATATTCACTGAGTGCTCACTTTGAATACCAAAGCCTTCCAGGGACAGATTTTTCATTTCACTTATACCAGTGCAAAACTCAAGTACATACAGTGATTTTTTTGTTGTTGTTGTTGCTGTTTCTAAATTGCAGTGATGTAACTGACATCAAATTTAGCTGAATGTTTCTAAGACAGTGCACACTTGAACAGTGTGGTGATTGTACCAGACCGGTCATATAAGTGGGGATGGCTCTGTTTCAGGAGCAATATATATATAATATACAGTGTACTTACAAACACTGTCTTTTAAACCGAGGTCTTCTGCCAAATGTACAGTAAAAATAATTGAATACTGTTTGTAAAAGCTAAGAAATGTCTACTTATAAAAAGCTTTATTATATTTTGTATCTTTCAATACAGAAAATGCTCCATTTTTCCCCTTTTTCAATAGACAAATAGTATAAAGTAAGTTTGGTTAACTTACTTTATTTTTAACTTAATATATTAACTGATTTTATTATTTATGAGAGTGCATGGTAGAAGGATGAGAACAAAGAGAAGTTACCACTTCATGTTAAAATATTCTTCCAGTGGAGAATTATAAAGAGGATGATGATGAAAGATGCATTTGATTCTAACACATTGAATTCTATCACCTGGAAGAAGGCAGGTCCAATTTCAGAGGTTTTGTATAGACAAATGCTCCTAAGCATAGAAGATTCAAATGCAAGAACTCAGACAAAGAGAGCCAGTGAACTTCAGAACCTCCAAGGGACAAGGCACTGCTGCAAACACCAACATGGGCTCCTCTATCATTACAGCTGGATTAATGTTAGGGGGAAAAATTCCCCTTATATCACATAGTCCTGTATCAGTGGCATAAATGCCTGAGGCTAAGCTTCCCCAGGGAGAGAGCTCTAAAGTGAATAGACTGGCAAAGAATGTAATCCCAACTAAGCTTCCTGTGCCTCATGTACACAACATAACAGCAGCAGTTCTTTAAGTAGAGCTGTTGAGGGTAAGGGTTCTTTTTTAGTTAACAAGGGAGAGCAAAATATACAAAATCTTGTACTGGCCTAAAAGTATTTTTTAGGAAAATGGAAAAAGGAGAAAAAAAAACCCTATTCAAAACCTCAGAAGCATTACCAGACAAATATGCGATTAGATACAGATTATATTGGAATTCCTAAGCCTAATGAGAAATTCCTCTGAGAAATCTCAAAAACTATTGCCATACACATTGGACTTCTATGTTACCCTCTTCTCCAAATTCTTTGCAGAATAAATAAATACATACAGAAATGACCAGTTTAGATCAGATCAAGGGACTGTCAAAAGTCCATTGAGGAGGCACACGAAGCTTCTTGGACTTCACCATGATTGAAATCAGAAAGTAAACAAATAGAACTCAGGCCCTTCTGAAATAATTAGAATCTACTGATTTTGCAACATAACACTGTACAGCGAATCATTTTCCCTGCTTACATAAATTCTCATTGCAGCCACCATGCCAGAGGACTGGTCTTTTCCCAAGGAACTCCCTTTCACAAAAAAGGTTTAGGAAGGATTTAGACCAGTGAGTTTGTATCTCATCTCTGGTAAGGTTATCACATCCTCAACAACAAATATTAGCAAATGGATAAATAGTTTGTTATGAAAGTGCCAACAAAATACCTTCTATAAGGGAGGATCCTGCCAGACCTAAAAACTAACACTATACAATAACAACAACATATGAATGAAGGGGATTATACAAACACAGTTGTATTTCCAAAAGACCTTCAAATTTATTTTAAAAAATTGAATTCCAGTAGACTGGAGGAAACATTCATTTCTGCACTGAATGCTAAACAAAGGCAAATACTAGGACTAAACCACTACTGTACAGGGTGAAGGCAACGCCACAGGAGCATCCATGAGACACCAGTCTTTGTCAACATCTCTATCAAGGACCTAGAATAGGGAACAGGGAAAGGAGTCCAAACTTTTCCAAACGAGATGCTGCAGCTAACAAGGAAGAACTCCAGAGGGACCTCCCAAAGCTGAGAAAGCAGGCAAAATGGTGACAAACAAGCCTCAGTGGAAATAAATGTGTGGTAGTGCATGTAGGCACCACATCCTAATGCTGACCTGACAGTTCCAGCTGACAGAGACGTTGGAGACACCACTGTCAACACTGTAAAACTGTCCACTCACTGTGCAGTGGCAGCCAAGGCCACAAAATAACAGCTGGGCCTTGCTGGGAAGGACTTTTAAGAGCTCTGGAAAGCAGCACCTTTTTGCACCCTGGTGCACTGAGTGTGGTGTGCAGCTCTGGTCATCTCAAGGAAGAGTGGATGGAGCTGGAGAAGGTGCAGAGAACAGCAGCTGAACTGAACAAGAAGAGGGATTAGCTGCCGGGCAAGGAGGGACTAAAAGTCTGAGGTACTAGGTCTGCAGGCAGGAGTCTGAGGGAGAGACATTTATAGCTTCTAATCACAAAGGCAGTGGATGGTGGAGCTTTTTACACCAAATTCTGCAATACTTAGACTAGAACTTGCTAAAGCAAGTAAAGAAAGTCAGTGCTTACATAGCAGGTTCTGCTCTTCTGGCATTTGAGAGGCAGCGTATTAAAAATTAATTATTCAGGGATAACAGATCCATTCATACAGTCTAAAAGAACCCAAGACTATATCCTCTATGACCCCAAATAACAGGTTCTGATGTGTAAGGTATGAGGATACAGACATCAAAATTTAGTCACGTGATGAGCACTCTGAATAAGCAGCATCTTATTGCCACACAAAGCTGGGTTATTGACCAACAAAAATCCAATAGGACATATATTGTATTTTAATGTCCACAACCCCACTTTTTCTTCCCATAAAATATGAGATTGTCTGAAAATGTTTCTTCCTGTGGCTTTGATATTTACTACATTTAAAATGCAAGGTCTTTCCACCCCCTTTTTCCTGCAAAAAATAAAAGGAAAAACACCTGATTAATCCTTTTTACATCATTCACCATCTTATAAATTTCAAAACGCAGCATTGAACATGTTATGATAAAGGGCCCCTATTTTCATCCTCTGAATCGCCTCAAATTCGTCAATATAGATTTCTTTACATAAGGCAGTTAGTACTAGCTACTCTTCCAGATGGCTTTACATAAGAGTCATTAGGAAACTGATCATCGCCACGCTGCATATCTTTTTAAACTTGGAAATCATAATTGTGCCCTGAGCAGAGGTTTCCACTGAGCTGTCTACTAAAGCTTTGTAACTATACATCAATTAAAGCCATACAATGTAAGTGTTCTCCTCCACTGCTTGACCTTGCATTTATGAATACTGAACATCCTCACAGATCTCTGAAAAATTTCACACAGTCTTGTCAAGCAAAGAATAATCAAACAATAATCTTCTGGACTTTATCTTAACTTCTGCTTTCTCTTTTCTAAGATCTCTAGTAAATACTGGATTTCATATGGAAACCTATGTTATTCCTGTCACATCTATTCTCTCCCTTACTTCCAGTTGTTTTCTCATCCTTCTCTCCACAAAGCTACCATGGGACTTCCATTTGTCTTGTTTTCCATTCCTAAATGAACTAAACCATTTCTTAAAGGTTTTTTTTTAAATTTCTTTATTTTGGGGGCGGTTTGTTTTTTAAACTACTTGAGCCAGCTATCCTTTCTGATCACCGTAAGTCACTATCAGTTCTGATTAAATTATCTGTGAGCTTATCACCTCCTATGCAATTCACAGATAATTGTATTTCTCAGCCTCTCAGCATAAGCAGACCAGTTAGCTGTCCACATGCTAAATTAGGCTATCACAGTGTGTGAAGCCAAATATAATCTTTGTTGCTTTGGTGAATGATGACCTACATGCTCAGCACAAGGATAGAGTGGCATGCCAAGCAAAATATCTAGAATTCAGTTTATCTTTGCTGAAATTAATTTTGAACACTTATTTTTGGATTGGCAAAAAATCAGGGGTTTTTTAGGAGAAAAATCATAAATCACAACAGATTTACATAAGGATGGGCAACTACCATTTCTTTAAGAAATACAGATTTTTGAAACTGTATTTTAAGAATTGAGTTGGGAAATTATTTTCAGTTCCATAGTTTCTAAAAATCACTTTTTGTTTCTCAAGTAATACTAAAGACCTTATATTGCTGTAATTCATGGTAATAAGTATCTCGCTCACTTAATGTTAAATCTGTCAGGTGATGGAGCATATTATGATTGCAGGGACACTTGTTGGACATATGAAATCATAATAAAGATGCAGTGCACTGAGGAACTCAAACCAGTTTTGGATGTGTGTGTTTTACAAACAGATACAAATTCCTGGAAGGAAGATTCATTGTCAGATATTCTTGATGCCAGATGCCAGCCACGCACAAACTATTTTTGGTGCCAGTAATCAAACTGGGAGAAGGTCCCTCTAGTAGCAAGCTGGCAGCTAGAGTACTTTGAACTCCAACTTTGAGCTATATTCGGTTTCGATATTGCATTATATTTTGCCTCTCCCAAGGGAGAAAAAGAAGGCTGCAACATATTAATCAAGTTTTGGAAAGTCGGATATGTTTTTTCTGTGTTACAACTGCCTTTATTCTGCCCTTTTCAATTAAATTCCATATTTAAAAAGGAATGTTAGTTATCAATGAGATCCTACAATACAGGTTAGAAATACTCTAGGTGGTTGCTCTACAGTAGCTCTTTAGAAGGAAAAAATTCCCCAAACCAACCATGAAGAGAAATTAGTGCCTCTACAGATACCTTAAGCTCAACTAAATAAAAAGTAAAGTAGAAAAAAGATGTTCAAATAGACTGTGACAAATCAATACTAATTTAAAAGAATATTCATAAATACTCCTCAGTAAATTTAAAATAAACTCTGGAAACCTCTTAGCTTTAATGTTTACAGAAAAACCCAGTTGGACTGAATTAACCTATAAACACTACTTTATGGTAGTTTGTTTGAGGAAATGGCATTCTGTAGTACTACTACATTCATATGTACCAGTGACCTGTGCTAAAATGACGTGGTTCCTATTCCTTCTCAAGACGTTGCATTTGTAGCAGAGAACCTGTATTTCGACGTGGATGCCTGGCTCTCTCTGATATTTTTTATTCTTTTCATAAATCCCAAACTCTACTTTTGATGGTTATAGATTCATAGAGATCTCATTTCAGGAATGAGCTCAAAGGCAGGCAAAATACTTATGGAAGGGAATAAAAAAACTTCTGCACATTTTAAATGCAGGTAGGGAACATAATAACAAATTGTAGTTAGGTCCCCCCAGCACTTTTGTGGGCTTTATAGAACAAAAGTGGTACTGAACGTTTACTGGCATTAAATGAATGTGAGAGGGGTTTTACATAACAAACATTTAGCACATCACAAGGTATTAAAAAAGTACTCTGCTTATCTCCATGATTTCTAAATGCTATTGAAGCCTAGGATAAAACTGTCCATCCCTTCTGATGTAGATTTCTAGAGTAAGATAAATCTTAACGTTTAGTAATACTTAAGGGCTGCTTGTTGACATTTAACTCAGATCTATACCGTACTCTTGATAGTATCTGTGCTGCACTGACTGCAGTGTAAGCCCTGTAATCTTGCTCCCCAGACCAGTTGTTGAAGGCAAAAACTTCCCTTCACTGGCAACTAAATGCCTACACAAGGGTAGTACATACTAGTCTCATCTTTAGACACACAGAGAATTGCAGAATCACAGAATAACTAGGTTGGACCTTTAAGATCATCGAGTCCAACCATTCCTGTCCTCTGCTAAACCATATCCCTAAGTACCTCATCTACCTGTCTTTTAAACACATCCAGGGATGGTGACTCAACCCCCTCCCTGGGCAGCCTCTTTTTCTTTCAGTAAAAATTTTTTTCCTAAAAGAATTGTTGGGATGTGGAACAGGAGAAGCTGCTAAGGAACAGAGCCATAATGGCTGGCATGTGCCGTAGAGGCAGTCAAGTGTGGGGCATCATACGACAGCACAGCAAGTTTCAGTTACCCAAGTAACTTCAATTAAGTGGACTTATAATTTGGGAAAGAGACTCGCTGTGAATATCAGAGTAGTTTAACTCTTCTCTACTTATTCTGAACTGAATTAGGTATTTTCATTCAATGAAGGTGGGAAATAAAAGCTGACAGTGCTGAAAGCCTACCAGAGCTCACTATAAAAAACTGAAATTGAGCTGCAGGATGAGTTGCATATCTATAGGAGATAAAATTCTTATTCATGCATTAACTATATATACACTCGTTATTTATCAATTTGATTAAATATATGGGAGGGGGGGATGGCGGTGTGTGTCTGTGTGTAGAGACTCAGAACAAAAAAAAACGCACTCACCATCATTCAGGTTAAGAGAAGATAGTGAAAAGTACATTTAGTCTAGTCAGTCTAAGAATAGAAGCTCATAATCTATCGTCACTGGTAGATATTTTAATGGCCTGCAGAATATATCTAACTACATAGAACAGAAGCCTTAAAGGAAATTAAATACTCAGAGAAAAATATGATCTAATTAAAGCCTCTACAAACACATTTCAGAAATGGGAGACAATATTTAATTTTGTCAGTAACATCTGCAAAATGTTTTAATATGAGATATGGATAAGCATACGGACTTCCAGATTGTCAGGGTGCGTCAGAACATTCCAGAAGAAACATTCATTGGGACAGCAACAGCTCGAAGCAATCTACACCATTTCACTGGAAAATAACTCAGACAAAAAAAAAAAACCCCAAAGTTGTGACTGGTTTTATTTTAGTGATCTCTACTTCAACCTCCTCTGCCTTGTCCCAACAGTACTTTACATTTGTAATTAGAAAGATATTGTAAAGATGTCATAAAAGCACAAACATTTTCATTTTTCCAATAAAAATTTGGCAGCTTGTTTCAGAAGTGGTGTTCTTCTTGCTTTTGTGGTTTGTTGTTGGGTTTTTAACTTCAATGAGAGATTTCTTTTGCTTGAGACTTTCCCTGTTCTTTCGTTGTTCTTTTCCCTGAGGGCAGTATACCAGCTTAAGGAAAACACCAGGCTACAAGAGTACATGTAGTTGAAATCTCTCCCTTCTTCACTATTAATTGTTATAAGGTTCCACAACACTAGAGGTAACAAGACAGATGAGAACACAAACATATAGCTCTGTATTGGCAACATGAAGAGGGTGTAGGTGTTATTAATTGCTTGAGCACAAATCCACACTGAGCAGACTCTGAAAGAAGGACGAGATTGCTTTAGCTACAAGCAAAAATTTTGGTGAGAACATTTTCTCAAATAATTCTGGGAACAGGGAAAATTTAAGTTTCACCACCTCCATTTAATTTTCCAGTGTCAAACAGTAATTCAGGACACTGTTCTGACTAAACAACCCTCCCTGGGGGAAATTGGACCTAGGTGGGGATTACCCCACTGCATGCAGATGCAGTCAACCATTCATACAGAAGCTAATATAAAACAGTCTGAGATGAAGTAGGGGATGGCAGAGCTAGGGAATGCTTGAAGCAATCCATAGTCATCTTAGGACAGACAAAGGTATGGGTCAAAATCCTGAAAAAACAGCCCTTTTGGTAACTATTTTGCAATCCGTCTACCTACATGTGGTAGAATTTTGGAGCAAAGCATTGTGCTCTGGGTGTAGTAGGATTTACTACTGGAGGATTGCTAGAAATTCCTTTAGAAAAATTTACTACCAGCCCAACTTCAATTACATGTTCACTCCACTGATTGCTTTATGTTTGTAAGCCAGTAATTCAGGGTAAGTATTCCTACAGTTTCTTGTTGCCAAACACTTTATAGTAAGCAAATTCTCAGTGTAGAAGCCATTGACCTCTTTCTTTGCCCTGGCTACTTAAGCTACCAGCAAAGCTACACAAGTCACTTCTAAATAACTGTGAACTCCCATCAGACTAATCTAGAACAACTCAAAAAACAGCATACAAAAGTTGAACTTTGACTGTGTCTGAAAACAATGGTTCAAACCTAAAACAAGTCCAAGAGATACCATGTATATGAATGGGAGCATCCACAAAATTAGCTTTTAGATTGTATTCCAGTGAACAAAAGACAGCAGGAGAGCATATCCAAGGTGCATTTCTGGTTAGTCATAAACAGAAGTCCCAGAGGAGGAAAAAAGCCACGGAGAAAACCTGCTTCCTCAGATCTTCTCCAGATAGCAAGTGAGGAACATTAACCTTTCTGATAAACAAAAGGGTTCTGTTTTCAGACCTGGCAGCCTGGAACCCTCTATGACCAGTGAATCAACTTCCAGTTCATATTCAAAAGAAAAAGGATCACCAGAAATTAAAAGTAATAAAATGTAAATTTGTCCTGCTTCCTGCATGGTGACCACTTGTCACACGTCCCTTTGAGAGTCCCTGAAAATAAACTTCCCAAGCCTGAAAGTAAACTTCAGCTGTACGTAAGGCTGAGAGCTTAATGCATGAACATCTGTTCCCACAGTTATTCCACTTAAAGCGCACTGTCATTTCCAAATTGCAGTACAGGTGTCCTATTCCACCAGTCTCATCTAGAAGCTTCCCATGTACAGAAATATTTTCTTTCTCTTTTTATTTTTAATTGCATCATGTGGAATTACACTGAATAAAATATTGATTTCTAAGATACATGTACCTTAAGCAATAATGCAGGTTTAAACACATTTTATTTCATTTTCCATGGCAATTTTATAAGCTTAAATATGTTAGCTCTTGGCATATGGCACGTTAATATGCATGTTGTGGGAGTAATGCTTTCAATTTATCTACCAATAGTTGGCAGTGTTCACTCAATTCTTTACAGGCATAACAGCAATTCAAGAGGATAACCAAAAGGGTCACACTGTCTGGGCTGGGGTTATATGCTAAACACTTCAATATTTTATCCAGGTACATTCAGTCATTCCATGAAAATTAATATTAAATTAAAAACCTGCAAGGATGTAAAACTTCTATTCTGCCTCCCTTTCTTTTTAATGGCTCAGGCTTAAGCCATTATTTCGCATTCAGCTCAAGTACACCCCAGTACTCCTGGCAGTGTCCTTTTTTCTACCTTGGTTTCACTTCCTTCTTCACCATTCTGCCTAATTTAGATTCCCGTTAATATCATCCCTCCTAAATATTAAAAAAAAGAAGATAGCACTAATAACCTGGACTACTAGTCTTACTCTCCCCTGATTTTAGATCAAGTGCATTTGCTCAGAGAGAAGCCTGTGGATCACCTCTCACTTTAATATTGGCATAATTGAAGACTTGATTACTTTATTAATGTATCTATTGCTTTGGTACGTTATTCTGTGATTTTAAACAACTTTTGCATCATTCTGAATCCATGAAATCAATATGTATATGTTATCAAGAGCAAAGATAAATTGCACTAATTTTGAAATACGTTGATCAAAACCAGTCAAGCCTTGAAAGACTTCCATTTAATCTGATGGTTTTATGAACCCGTGGCAAGCAGAAATATATACATCTGAATATTTCTGCATTTATATATATATCAATGTATATTTCTTCTTTATTTCGATGTTTTGGATTAATAGAATTTAATAGTTTTCTCCAATTGCTAATTTTACTTTGACAAGTCTTGACAGATAACAAAAAAAACCTTCTCTTGTGGCTTTCCCACATTCCTTTGGGCTTGATTGCATATCCACAAAGCTGTCATTGAAGTCACCTGCTTACTGACAAAACAATGTCTAAAAAAAAGCCTCATGGTTGTTCAAAATGCATCCAAAGAACTACACACAATCTGATGCCATGAGCCAGTATTTGATTTAAGTTAGAGAGGTGCTAACTTAGAATCACAGAACCTTTTGGGAAATTAGGGACCTCAAAGCCCATCTAGTTCCAAGCCCCTGCCTTGGGCAGGGACACATTCCACTAGCCCATGCTGCCCAAAGCGCCATCCAACCTGGCCTTGCACCCTGCCAGGGATCCAGGGGCAGCCACAGCTTCTCTGGGCACCCTATGCCAGGGCTGCACCACCCTCACAGGGAAAGATTTCTTCCTAATATCTAATCCTAAATCTCCCTTCTTTCCACTTAAAGCCATTATCCCTCATCCTAACGCTCCAAGCACTTGGAAACAGCCCTCACCAGCTTTTTTTTTTTTCCTCCAACATTAGACTTGAGGCAGGGGAAAGAGAACATGTCTCCATTCTGATTACTTGCCAACATTCTTTGCCCATCAGAAAGCCAAATGCTGTAGGTTAGCATCTGGACCAAAACAGCAAATACATATAAGTAGGAGGGACAGTATGAGCACAAGAAGTTAATCAACCGATGTGGTGCTGATCCCACCATAAGGATAATGGCAAAGGAAACATCACAAAATAAGGTGGTTATTACTAGTTAGTAGTAAATGCCAAGCAACAGTACTGGCTGGGGACTGACTAGGGGCCTAAAGGGCTACTGAGAACCTGTGTCAAAATGGACAAGGATAGGGAAAGGACGTCCTCTTTACACCTCTTCAGTCATACAACACCTATTCTCTACTAATTGCCACATAATATTGTGTTTCTTTATCCCCTAACATTAAGATAGAAATGTCTGGAACAATATCTCTTCCTTCCATCTCCCAAAGCACTCATACAAATAACCCAAAGCATTTCACTCTCATGACATATATTGAACTTGAAAGAGTAGTGTGAGGACAGCCATCTCCTTTTCCATCATCCACTACAGACACTATCATTTTAGTTCAGGCTACAGTTTTATATTTGCCAACGTTTATAAGAGAGTGGGAAGAAATACTCTGATTTCACATCAAACTAAAACAACCTGAAGACTGCTCTACTTTGGACCAGGGCAGCAGCTGAAAGCTGAAGTAAAATGTGTTTTCGCATGTCATTGAAGTAAGGTATGAAATATAGACAAGTGCCCTTTTCTGACCCCAGACATTTCTTAATAAGAAAGCCAGGTAGCTGTCCCTTTTTGCCTTACTTTGATGAAGATGTGGCCTATCAAGACCAGATACAAAAATATTCTTACAATCTAATCTATCTCTGAGCTTCAGGGCAAGTATGTCTGTAGTCCCTGCTCCCTAAGCATGTGGAGTAGAGAACCTGCAGTTCCTAACCCCCAGCTAGCATAACCAGAGGAGCAAAGGAATGAGTGGAGAAACAGCACATTCACATTTAGTTCCAAGGTGCACAGAAGAGACATGTCTCATACTTAGGCAGTACGGACACAACTACTCCCTGTATTGGTCTCCAGTGACTAGTCTGTGGGTAATTATAATGTCACCAATGGAATTTGGAATTCTTACTAAACAGAAATGCATTTGTCCACAATATACTATATAAAAATCCTTTATCCTGAAAATATACCACTAGCATTACAAACCTTTGAAACATGTAACCAAAGCTTTTAGCATGCTTACTTGATCAAATAAGAGATTGTCTTTTCATGTTATATCATCACAAGCTAACAATTACTAAATACTCATCTCCAGAACTGTAACTACATTGGCAATTCATTTCAAAGCTTATGATGTATAACAAAGAAAAAAATCTCAAAGTGGTTCTTGTAATCAAGAGCATAAGTTATTTTAAATGTCTGTACAGATCCATTACAAGTGATCATGGGAAGAGTAGATGAGGCATACTCTACCTATAAAAAAAACCCTGAAGGGGTCTGGTATCATAAATTACTAGCAATGACAATGAGCTTTTACCTATAACAGTTTGCACTAGAATTTAATTGTAGAGGTGTATGATTTGAAAAGCAACAGAGAATTTTGCAGTAGATACAAATGTATTTGATTATGTAAACATTTTTCAACACTATTTCATTAGAAAGAAATATCAAAATTGGTTTTAAAATGTCATATAGATTTAATTGTATAGGCTCAGCAGACATTTAACGAAGAATTTATGTAAAGCTTTTTTGTTTGCTTGTTTCTACCCTTAATTATGCAGTGCCACAAAGAATTTTTTTTTTTAAATGATAAAAAATCAACACCAAATTCCCTAAGTGATGTTACCCATGGAAGTGGTGGCACTTGACACAGTCCTGATAAATGAGGAAACACTTTTGGAAACCCTGACTGTAGCCATATTCAGGAAAGATAGACAGAATTTTAAAAGTATTGTTTCAGTTAGAAGAAAAAGAAACATGGAACAGTTCATTCAAACATGGAGCAGTCATGAAAATATTTCTTCTCTTGAACTTGAAACAGTATTCCTGTTGCAACTCGATATTCCATCAACTTGGATTTGACACAGCAAAAACCTTGCAGTTAAGAGAGCAGCTTCCTTCACAAAACAGAGGTGGTTAAGGTAAGTTCAATAAACATTAAACAAGTACAGAAAGACCTATATTTTCTCATGATTCCATCTCAGAAGACATCTGGTAACAAATGGGTCTTTCCAGCTCTATTCATTACTAGGAGTTTTACAACACAACTATTGCACTGCGCTAATTGTGCATACCAAACCAGCCTTACCCTTAAAACACAAGCTCTCTCATTACTGCTTCTGGATTTTAATAGAGTCGCTGTCTCTAAGCAACAGCTGCACAAATAAACAATTATATTAAATATGCATAAGAAAAAATTCTGAAGTTTGGTCATAGCCTCGTACTGCAGGTAAAGCCAGTCAATAGGTATAACAAATACTTTGTCACTAGAGACAGCAGATGGGACTGAACAGACTCAGAGCATATATGTAAACAAAGGAGAAGAGTCAGTGGAGGTGCCTGAGCACTTCCCCTCAGCATCTGTGAGGGCTGCAGGTAGGCAGCAAAAGCTGATGCACATGATGCATTGTGATATGCATGCAGCTGCATCATTAATGCTGTGTGTTCACACTAAACAGTGGAGCTATATAGCCCAAGGCACTGTCATTATTTACATCTTTCTTGACAACAGGAGCCCAGCCTAAAACAGCACAGCACCTTCCTTCTTCAGCCTAATACCCAATTCAGTTCTCACCTAGAGACCACTATCCCTCTCTGGAAGGGTTCTGCCCACTTTGATTTTTAATTGCTTTTTCTCCTTCCTCAAGCTTATCTAACATTTATCAGCCCCTCATGAAGGTGACAACATGGAACATACACATCAGAGTAGCCAAAGGAAAAAAAAAATCGCTACCTTCAGTAGCACATATACAGTGGGTAGTAACATTTTCCCCACCTAATCCAGCAGCTTCTGACCATTGCACTTCATGTGCTTTGCTCCAGAATTGAGTTAGCTCTTCCATCTCTGCAAAATCTACTGAAAGTTACCTGCCCATCCAAAGCTTCACCTCAAACGCTAAAAAGATGCAATGTTCTTTCTTACACTAAACTATTATGGAACCGGAGCAAGGAGTCTCATTCCCTACGATATCTACAGCAACTTCTCAAGAAGCAGGTGCATCTGCCACTCCTGAATGGTGTGGGACTTGTCTAGGCTTACAGTGCATGAAATTCAGTCAGGTGAGTGGAAGATGCTTTAACAGTTCATAAAAAAACCTCCAAAGAAAGTGTGTAAAAGCCAAATTTACACTGAAGGTGGGCAATTGATTTGCCAGTGCAAATTTTGGGCGACTGTGCCAACGACTCCCTACACACCCCACCCTACCATCTTCCTCTTGTAGAGCTCCTTGCTTTCTGGGTCTAGACTATCAGTTAAAGGGGAAAACTTCAGTCTTTACAGGGGATTTGAGCACAATGAGTGTCAGCCCACCTCTAGCTGTCTTCAGTTACCTCCAACTTTTGGAGACTTAGCAAACTTTATTTTCATACGACCCTAGTGAGGAATCAACAGGGGATGTCAGCTGTTAATTGAAGGTAAGATATTCTCTAAACCATGGATACTGCGTTCTTCATCCCCATCCTCAGTTAGCTCAAGAATATCAACTGTACTGCACATGTCCAAGCTCAAAAATCTAGAAAGTCTTTTAGATATCACTGCAAAGCATTTCTTTCCATACAGAGAAAATATGGAAACATGATGTCATGCTTAATACAGCCCAGTAAAAGATGGTTCTTTACAGAAAAAACATTACTATCAGACAAAAATACGCTGTAATGACAAAGTGTAGGAGAGTCAAATCAGAATGGGAATGAATATTCCCATCTTACATGTTAAAGGCATTAATATGACATATGAATTTGGCAATAGCTAACCACTTTTCTGTGCAACATCATAACACTTTCACCCAGGAAATCAGTAAAATTATGCTTGACGTTTCAAACACTTTGCAACTAGTTCCTAGAAACCATAAGAAAATATTTGTCACTAGGCAGTATAGCATAGTTCATTGCTTCAGTAAATGAGTTGTGTTCTACATGTTGCACGTGTACCACCAGTCTTATTTCACGTGATAATTGTGGAGATTTCAGAAATGCAACAAAGGTCACTGAACTCTGAGGTACCTCTAACAGCAATCAGCTACAAGTTGCTCCTAAAGCTCTAAAAAGATCTTGCAAAAGTAACTTCCAGTTCAGAAATCACAAAAGAGAACGAGGAGAATAAAGAAAACCTGCCCAGTGAGATGACTCACCATCTTAATGGCGTTATAGAAGCGGCATTTAGCAGTACATTCCGAAGGACAACACTTTCTGTATCAGAGGTTAAAAGCAAGTACATGGGTTGACTTTTTCCTCTAATGTGGTATGTCAAGTAGTTTAGACCATCTGGTACAGAATTCTTACTTATTTCACAGTTTGAATGCATAGGAGAGACATAACTATTGAATTATTCTCAGAGCTATAAATAACGATCATGTTCTTACCTTATGCAAGACTACTAATTTACACAGTCATAAGATACCCATTACTCTCTCCTGTCCTCAGTATGTGGTATTGCCATTACCTAAAGAGAAGTTTCTCCTCAGTACTCAGGGCTATTCTGCATGTTTGCTGTATCTGGGAGGTTTGTTATACTTTTCAATCAATACACAACTCATTGTTAACAGACTTTTCCCCTTATTTCTTCTTTGGAAAGAGAAAAGGGGAGGGGGAGGAGTGAGAGCATGGACATCTCACACAAGTATTCAAAAACTAAGCACAAAGTTACCCTCCTTCTGGGGGATGAATGCATCTGATATGAACGCAGTGAACATCTGTTCTTCAAAAGCCACAATCTTCTGCAGATCGAAAGTCATCAGAGAGGGAGTACTGCTATCACCCACTCTACCATGAAACCACACCACCAGCAAGACATTAGGAAGTATTTGATGCAGAGAAATGCTACAAACCTGCTATTAACATCTACTACATCTACATCTACAGTGGTGGTTCTTGTTGCCTCACCCGCTCTTGGTGGTTTCCAGGTGACCAGAGGCAGTGAGATGCAAGTAATTTGCCTTCATTTACACACATACAAATAAGCTGAGATAGAGAATCTTCACAAATGCTGATCCTGGCCTTACCAAAATAGAATAAATTCAGGGGGACCTGGGCAAGCTGGAAGAATGGACCAATCTTGTGAAATTCAAGGACAATAAACGCCATGTCCTTCCCTTCGGAGGGAACACAGTATGGGCTGAGGACAGACCAGTTGGAGAAGAATGGCAAAGAAAAGGAATTGAGGGCCCTAGTAGACCACACAGTAACATCTGTAGTGTGTTCTGGCAGATGTTTTTTTCAGTTTTAAATATCAATTTTAAATCTCTCCTAAAGTATTTAGAACACACAAGTTTTAAAATTTTGTGTGAAAAGGACACTAATTCTCAGCAAGCTTTTTTTTTTTAATCTACTTACCACAGGTCTTGACTTTCCCTAAGACATGAAAAGATCATCACCTTTCTCTGAGGCTGAGCAGTAGCCAGGCCACTACCTAAAACATCCCATCTTCCTTGTCACAGACCCAACCGTCATTGCCCAAGAAAGTAGATTTCTGTTCTTCCTTTGCCTACTTTGACCAATGGAAAAAGCATATTTCATTGCCTTATTTGGAAAATTGAACATTAGACAGAGAAAGACTAGGGATATTTCATCATTTGCCAACGGGCATGTTAATAGAGAGATAATCCTCTCATGACTATAGCAAGGCTAAGGCAATCCATACTACTAATGCAAAATCCCTTACTCATCCTCTTCCATTTATGCCCTCTTAATCATATAACATTATTATAAACAATATAGTAAACTGATTACTCTTCAGTCACCTTTTTCTTCCACACTGTAAACAAGATTACTTAGGCAGTTGAACTGTTTGTTTATTCTCTTGCCTTCCAGGCTGTTTAATGTTATTTAAATTCCCACATAGCTCTTGAGAGGGTTCTTGGGGTGTGGTGGGGCTTTTTATGTGGATTTTTTTGTTTATTTGTTTGTTTGTCAGCTTTTGTTTTCTGGGGTTTTTTGGGGGATGGTTCTTGGGTTTGAGTTGTTTTTTGGGGGGAAACACAGGCAACAGTGGGAGGAAGGAGTATGGGTAAAGTGGCATAAGTAAATTTTCTCCTTGATTGTCAGAGCCACTTTTAAATTCTGGTTGAAAAACAGAAATTTGGAAAAATTGGAAAAGCCTGTTTGACTAATTACTGTATAGCCTTCTAAGATTAAATTATTACAGTACATTAGTAACAGCAAGCACAATGTGAAACGCACCTATTACTTCATTTACATACATCATTATCATTGTTAGAGAGACACACAATCTGGGATCAGGCATATTCAGCTAAATGACCCACTGACAGAATGAGCATACAGTGCAACATAAAAAAGGGAAAGTGATACATAACTAAAAAAACCATGCTTAATAAAATGCTCTGTTCCACACACTGTTAAGAGAATCAAAGACTGATGGAAAAGACTTGCGAAAAGCTCACTCATCCTTCTTTTAAGGTAGAAAAGCTCTTTACATGAAGCATTACTCCTAATTGGTTTGCCTAGTCTGATTTTCTACTATTAAAGTGTTGGGTCAGTCTCCTCAGGGCAAGGGATCTAAGGTTTGGGGACTGCATGTTACCTGCCTCTGGGTTTCCAAAATAAAGTTGTTCAGCACCTGGTATTATGGGAGAAGTTCATCTTTCNATTTAGAATCTACACTTTCCAAAATCCAGAGTCACTCCTAGGAATAGTAAGGAAGGATGCAAGCCTACAACCTCCACACTTCCTCAAAAGCAAAGTAAGGAAGGATCTGCAGATAACCACTAGCTTCCACAAAAAAAGCCAAACACCTTTCAGCGTGTCAATATTCTGCTGAACTACTGTAACTAAAATATCATGAACCCTGTTTCTTTGAGGCACAGTATGAAGCAGAAAGTGTTCTTTTAGCTTATGAAAACAGAAAGTAGACTTTCAGGGAAAGATTTTATTTTAAAACAATCCTCTGTAGGATAATGAGAAAATAGAATCAACATAAGCTTTCAAAATAGACAGCAGGGTAAAACCATGCAAGCATCTTATGTTTTGGATTACTGAATACTGAATATTGAGTTCAGAATATTACAATAAATATTGAATATGTTTCAAAATATTAGCTTGTTGGAGAAGCTATATATACTCACCATATTCAATGATATTTATGAAAGCAAATTGGAATGTGTTCTGGAAAAGGTTATATTCTGAAACTGAACCTGAAGACATGTATTCATGCATTATTCTTTTCCTATTTGACAGGTAAGTATGAAAGGCATTAATATGTGAAACACTTTACCAGTATCATTTTTCATAGCATGATACAGAATCTTGCTATCC
This sequence comes from Zapornia atra, assembly GCA_013400835.1. NCBI lineage: Eukaryota > Metazoa > Chordata > Aves > Gruiformes > Rallidae > Zapornia > Zapornia atra. Next base: position 140,820 of record VZTU01013418.1, read on the forward strand.
ATCTGTGAAGACAATAGAAAACTTTCAAACTTAGGAAGTAAGAAACTCAGTGCAGAATCAATTGCAATCTTCTAAGGTCATTAAAAAAAATCCATATATTTAAAAATTGAAGTATTTAACAAAGAAAATCTCCTATACTATAAATAGCATCTTATGTCTACTCCACAATTTATGAGTAAAAATATCATAATACAACTATGTATCATATCTGCATGTACAAAAAAACAGGACTGAAAAGATCTCAAGATGTAGCAGAGAAAAACCTTCAGAATTGAATGATGAATCACAAAGAAAACAAGTAGGGGCCACAGGGGGCACA